>JAAAWM010011990.1:85000-140518 GCA_036873465.1 Thinopyrum obtusiflorum
GGGGCTGGTGCAGCCCCCATATGGGCCGGCCTAAGTAGGAGAAGGAAAGGGGAGAAGGGAAAGGTAAGTGTGGATTAGGATTCCCACTTCCTTCCCTCTCCCCCCCCCCCCCCCCCCCCTCTTTCCTTCCCCCTCCGACAAACATGGCAAGGGGGGGCGCGGCCAAGGGCAGGAGCCCAAGTAGGATTCAGACCTACTTGGGGCGCCCCTTGGCCTCTCCCCTCTCCCTCCCACCTATATATATATGAGGAGGGGGCACCTAGCACACACCAGACAATTGCCTAGCCGTGTGCGGCGCCCCCTCCACCGTTTACACCCCCGGTCATATTTCCGTAGTGCTTAGGCGAAGCCCTGCGGAGATCACTTCACCATCACTGTCACCACACCGTCGTGCTGATGGAACTCATCTACTACCTCGACGTCTTGCTGGATCAAGAAGGCGAGGGACGTCACCGAGCTGAACGTGTGCAGAACGCGGAAGTGTCATGCGTTCGGTACTTGATCGGTTGAAGCGCGAAGAAGTTTGACTACAGCATACGCGTTGTGAAATGCTTCCACTTACGGTCTACGAGGGTACGTAGACACACTCTCCCCCTAGTTGCTATGCATCTCCATGGATAGATCATTGCGTGTGCGTAGAATTTTTTTTGTTTTTTCATGCAACGATTCCCAACAGTGGCATCATGAGCCAGGTCTATGCGTAGATGATATGCACGAGTAGAACACAAAGAGTTATGGGCGGTGATAGTCATACTGCTTACCACCAACGTCTTATTTTGATTCGGCGGTATTGTGGGATGAAGCGGCCCGGACCAACCTTACATGTCCATGCAGATGAGACCGGTTCCACCGACAGACATGCAACTAGTTTTGCATAAAGGTGGCTGGCGGGTGTCTGTTTCCCCTACTTTAGTTGAATCGAATTTGACTGCGGCCGGTCCTTGAAGAAGGTTAAAACAGCAAACTTGACGAATCACCGTTGTGGTTTTTGCACTAGGTAAGAACGATTTTTGCTAGAAGCCCGTAGCAGCCACGTAAAACTTGTAACAACAAAGTAGAGGACGTCTAACTTGTTTTTGCAGGGCATGTTGTGATGTGATATGGTCAAGACATGATGTGATATAAGTTATTATATGAGATGATCATGTTTTGTAAGTTATCGGCAACCGGCAGGAGCCTTATGGTTGTCTCTTTATTGTATGAAATGCAAACACCATGTAATTGCTTTACTTTATTGCTATGCGTTAGCAATAGTTGGCAAGACGACCACGACGCAACGATGGAGATCAAGGTGTCAAGCCGGTGACGATGGAGATCATGACGATGCTTTGGAGATGGAGATCAAAAGCACGAGATGATGATGGCCATATCATGTCACATATTTTGATTGCATGTGATGTTTATCTTTTATGCATCTTATTTTGCTTAGTATGGCGGTAGCATTATAAGGTGGTCCCTTCACTAAATTTCAAGGTAAAAGTGTTCTCCCTGAGTATGCACCGTTGCTACAGTTCATCGTGTTGAGACACCATGTGATGATCGGGTGTGATAGACTCTACGTTCACATACAACAGGTATAAGACGGTTTTGCACATGCAGAATACTTGGGGTTAAACTTGACGAGCCTAGCATGTACAAACATGGCCTCGGAACACTGGAGATCGAAAGATTGAATGTGAATCATATAGTAGATATGATCAACATAGAGACGTTCACCATTGATGACTACCCCATCTCACGTGATGATCGGACATGGGTTAGTTGATTTGGATCACGTATCACTTAGATGACTTGAGGGATGTCTATTTAAGTGGGAGTTATTAAGTAATTTGATTAATTGAACTTAATTTATCATGAACTTAGCCCTGATAGTATTTACATATCTATGTTGTAGATCAATGGCCCGTGCTACCGTTCCTCTGAATTTTAATACGTTCCTAGAGAAAGCTAAGTTGAAAGATGATGGTAGCAACTACACGGACTGGGAACATAACTTGAGAATTATCCTCATTGCTGCACAGAAGAATTGTGTCCTTGATGCACCACTAGGTGAAAGGCCTTCTGCAGGAGCAAAAGCTGATGTTTTGAACGTCTGGCAAGCTTGATCTGATAACTACTCGAAAGTTCAGTGTGCCATGCTTTACGGCTTAGAACCAGGACTTCAAAGATGTTTTGAACGTCATGGAGCATATGAGATGTTCCAAGATTTGAAGTTCATATTTCAAGCAAATGCCCGGGTTGAGAGATATGAAGTCACCAACAAGTTCTATAGCTGCAAGATGGAGGAGAACAGTTCTGTCAGTGAACACATACTCAAAATGTCTGGGTATTATAATCACTTGACTCAGCTGGGAGTTAATCTTCCAGTTGATTGTGTCATTGACAGAGCTCTTCAATCACTGCCACCAAGCTACAAAGGCTTTGTGATGAACTATAATATGCAAGGGATGAACAAAACAATTCCCGAGCTCTTCGCAATGCTTAAGGCCGCGGAGGTAGAAATCAAGAAGGAGCATCAAGTGTTGATGGTTAACAAGACCACTAGTTTCAAGAAAAAGGGCAAGGGAAAGAAAGGGAACTTCAAGAAGAATGGCAAGCAAGTTGCCACTCCTGGGAAGAGGCCCAAAGCTGGACCCAAGCCTGAAACTGAGTGCTTCTACTGCAAAGGAACTGGTCACTGGAAGCGAAACTGCTCCAAGTATTTGGCGGATAAGAAGGATGGCAAAGTGAACAAAGGTATACATGTTATTGATGTGTACCTTACTAATGCTCGTAGTAGCGCCTGGGTATTTGATAATGGTTCGGTTGCTCATATTTGTAACTCAAAACAGGGCTACAAATTAAACAAAGATTGGCTAAGGACGAGGTGACGATGCGCGTCGGGAATGGTTCCAAGGTCGATGTGATCGCCGTCGGCACGCTACCTCTACATCTACCTTCAGGATTAGTTTTAGACCTGAATAATTGTTATTTGGTGCCAGCGTTGAGCATGAACATTATATCTGGATCTTGTTTAGTGCGAGACGGTTATTCATTTAAATTAGAGAATAATGGTTGTTCTATTTATATGAGTAATATCTTTATGGTCATGCACCCTTGAAGAGTGGTCTATTTTTGTTGAATCTCGATTGTAGTGATACACATATTCATAATATTGATGCCAAAAGTTGCAAAGTTGATAATGATAGTGCAAGCAGAGCGTCGTGGCGAGATCTACGCATGAAGCGGAGTACATAGCTGCTTCAGAAGCAGCAAATGAAGGAGTCTGGATGAAGGAGTTCATATCTGATCTGGGTGTAATACCTAGTGCATCGGATCCAATGAAAATCTTTTATGACAACACTGGAGCAATTGCCTTGGCAAAGGAATCCAGGTTTCACAAAAGAACCAAACACATCAAGAGACACTTCAACTTCATTCGTGAATAAGTCAAGGATGGAGACATAGAAATTTGCAAGGTACATACGGATCTGAATGTGGCAGACCCATTGACTAAGCCTCTTCCGTGAGCAAAACATGATCAGCACCAAGGCTCCATGGGTGTTAGAATCATTACAATGTAATCTAGATTATTGACTCTAGTGCAAGTGGGAGACTGAAGGAAATATGCCCTAGAGGCAATAATAAAGTTGTTATTTTTGAAGGAAATATGCCCTAGAGGCAATAATAAAGTTGTTATTTTATATTTCCTTATTCATGATAAAGGTTTATTATTCATGCTAGAATTGTATTGATCGAAAACTTAAATACATGCGTGAATACATAAACAAATACCGTGTCCCTAGTAAGCCTCTACTAGACTAGCTCGTTGATCAAAGATGGTTAAGGTTTCCTAACCATAGACATTTGTTGTCATTTGATAACGAGATCACATCATTAGGAGAATGATGTGATGGACAAGACCCATCCGTTAGCTTAGCATAATGATCATTCAGTTTATTGCTATTGCTTTCTTCATGTCAAATACATATTCCTTCGACAATGAGATTATGCAACTCCCGAATACCGGAGGAATACCTTGTGTGCTATCAAACGTAACAACGTAACTAGGTGATCATAAAGATGCTCTACAGGTATCTTCGAAGGTATCTGTTGAGTTGGCATAGATCGAGATTAGGATTGGTCACTCCGAGTATCGGGGAGGTATCTCTGGGCCCTCTCGGTAATACACATCATAAGCTTGCAAGCAAATGACTAAGGAGTTAGTTACGAGATGATGTATTATGGAACGAGTAAAGAGACTTGCCGGTAACGAGATTGAACTAGGTATGAAGATACCGACGATCGAATCTCGGGCAAGTAGCATACCGATGGACAAAGGGAATTATGTATGTTGTCATAACGGTTCGACCGATAAATATCTTCGTAGAATATGTAGGAGCCAATATGGGCATCGAGGTTCCGCTATTGGTTATTGAACGGAGAGGTGTCTCGGTCATGTCTACATAGTTCTCGAACCCGTAGGGTCCGCACGCTTAACGTTCGTTGACGATATAGTGTTATATGAGTTATATGATTTGGTGACTGAATGTTGTTCAGAGTCCTGGATGAGATCACGGACATGACGAGGAGACTCAAAATGGTCGAGAGGTAAAGATTGATATATAGGACAATGGTATTTGGACACCGGAAGTGTTTTGGGACGTACCGGGAAGTTATCGGGTCACCGGAAGGGGTTCCGGGCACCCCCCCCCCCGGCAAGTTATGGGCCTTATGGGCCAAAGGAGGGGACAGACCAGCCCACAAGGGAGCTGGTGCGCCTCCTCCCTTGGTTGGCCAGCCCTAGGGAAGGAAAAGGGGGAGGGCTAGCTCCTCCTGCCTTTCCCTCTCATGGGAGAAAGGAAAGGGGGAGGCGCCACCCTCCCCTGCCTTTCCCCGCACTCCAAATAAGGAAAGGGGGCGCGGCTTGGGAGAGACCCCAAGCAGGATTCCCCTACTTGGGCGCCCCCCTTGGCTGCTCCTCCCTTCCTCCCACCTATATATATATATATATATGGGAAGGGGGCGCCTAGCACACAACAGACAATTGCTTAGTCGTGTGCGGCGCCCCCCTCCACCGTTTACACCCCCGGTCATATTTTCGTAGTGCTTAGGCGAAGCCCTGCGGAGATCACTTCACAATCACCATCACCACGCCGTTGTGCTGTCGGAACTCATCCACTACCCCGCCATCTTGCTGGATCAAGAAGGCGCGGACGTCACCGAGCTGAACATGTGCTGAACGCGGAGGTGCCGTACGTTTGGTACTTGATCGATTGGATCGCGAAGAAAGTTTGACTACATCAACCGCGTTGTGAAACGCTTCCGCTTACGGTCTACGAGGGTACGTAGACACACTCTCCCCTCTCGTTGCTATGCATCTCCTTGGTAGATCTTGCGTGGGCGTAGAAATTTTTTTGTTTTTGTGCAACGTTTCCCAACAGTGATATCAGAACCAGGTCTATGCGTAGATGATATGCACGAGTAGAACACAAAGAAGTTGTGGGCGGTGATGTTCATACTGCTTACCACCAACGTCTTATTTTGATTCGGTGGCATTGTGGGATGACGCGGCCCGGACCAACCTTACATGTCCACGTACATGAGACCGGTTCCACCGACTGACATGCAACTAGTTTTGCATAAAGGTGGCTGGCGGGTGTCTGTTTCTCCTACTTTAGTTGAATCGAATTTGACTGCGGCCGGTCCTTGAAGAAGGTTAAAACAACAAACTTGATAACTCACCGTTGTGGTTTTTGCCGTAGGTAAGAACGGTTCTTGCTAGAAACCCGTAGCAGCCACGTAAAACTTGCAACAACAAAGTAGAGGACGTCTAACTTGTTTTTGCAGGGTATGTTGTGAGGTGATATGATCAAGACATGATGTGATATACGTTATTGTATGAGATGATCATGTGTTGTAATTTATCGGCAACCGGTGGGAGCCTTATGGTTGTCTCTTTATTGTATGAAATGCAAACGCCATGTAATTGCTTTACCTTATCGCTATGCATTAGCAATAGTTGTAGAAGCATTAGCAATTTTATATTTCCTTATCCATGATAAAGGTTTATTATTCATGCTAGAATTGTATTGATCGGAAACCTTAATACATGTGTGAATACATAAACAAACACCGTGTCCCTAGTGAGCCTCTACTAGACTAGCTCGTTGATCAAAGATGGTTAAGGTTTCCTAACCATGGACATGAGTTGTCATTTGATAATGGGGTCACATCATTAGGAGAATGATGTGATGGACAATACCCATCCATTAGCTTAGCATAATGATCGTTCAGTTTTATTGCTATTGCTTTCTTCATGACAAATACATATTCCTTCGACTATGAGATTATGCAACTCCCGGATACCGGAGGAATGCCTTGTGTGCTATCAAACGTCACAACGTAACTGGGTGATTATAAAGATGCTCTACAGGTATCTTTGAAGGTGTTTGTTGAGTTGGCATCGATCGAGATTAGGATTTGTCACTCCAAGTATCGGAGAGGTATCTCTGGGCCCTCTCGGTAATACACATCATAAGCTTGCAAGCAAACGACTAAGGAGTTAGTCACGAGGTGGTGTATTACGAAACAAGTAAAGAGACTTGCCGGTAACGAGATTGAACTAGGTATGAAGATACCGACGATCGAATCTCGGTAAGTAACATACCGATGGACAAAGGGAATTACGTATGTTGTCATAACGGTTCGACCAATAAAGATCTTCGTAGAATATGTAGGAGCCAATATAGGCATCCAGGTTCCGCTATTGGTTATTGACCGGAGAGGTGTCTCGGTCATGTCTACATAGTTCTCGAACCCGTAGGGTCCGCACGCTTAACGTTCGATGACGATATAGTATTATATGAGTTATGTGATTTGGTGACCGAATGTTGTTCAGAGTCCCTGATGAGATCACAGACATGACGAGGAGTCTCGAAATGGTCGAGAGGTAAATATTGATATATAGGAAGATGGTATTCGGACACCGGAAGTGTTTCGGGGGTTACCTGGTACTTATCGGGTCACCGGAAGGGGTTCCGGGCACCCCCGGCAAAAGATATGGGCCTTGTTGGCCAAGAGGGGAAACGCACCAGCCACAAGGGGCTGGTGCCCCCCCCCCCCCCCCCCCCCCCCCCCCCCCCTCCCACCTATATATATGAGGAGGAGGGCGCCTAGCACACACTAGAAAATTGCCTAGCCGTGTGCGGCGCCCCCCTCCACCGTTTACACCCCCGGTCATATTTTCGTAGTTCTTAGGCGAAGCCCTACGGAGATCACTTCACCATCACCATCACCACACCGTTGTGCTGACGGAACTCATCTACTACCTCGACGTCTTGCTGGATTAAGAAGGCGAGGGACGTCACCGAGCTGAACATGTGCAGAACGCGGAGGTGCCTTGCGTTCGGTACTTGATCGGTTGAAGCGTGAAGAAGTTCGACTACATCAACCGCGTTGTGAAACGCTTCCGCTTATGGTTACGAGGGTACGTAGACACACTCTCCCCCTCGTTGCTATGCATCTCCATGGATAGATCATTGCGTGTGCGTAGAATTTTTTTTGTTTTTCCATGCAACGATTCCCAACACATTCATGGTATAATTTTATATAGTCATTATGCCCGTGATAAGTCGAACGTTAATCCAACTGCATCTACTACTAATAGTCTACTATAAGACCGCTATCCAGCATGCATCTCAAAGTATTAAGTTTGCAAGAAATAGAGCATCGTAATAAGCAGGATGACATAATGTAGATAGTAAAACATCAATCAATATGATGAGACATCGTCGTCTTATCCTTAATGGCAACAATACAATACGCGTCTTATCCCTTTCCGTCACTGGGATATAAAACACCGCAAAATAAGAAACCACTACAATGCACCACTCCCTCTGAAGAACTACCCATCTAACTTGGCCAAAGTAGACAAATAGATCGGAGAGCATACAAAACTACTCAATTACACAGCAAATTAATCTCAAAAGATTCGGTTGATTTCAATGAAAAAATTGTTTATAAAGTGTCAATTCATCATATCCTAACAAACACACTGCAAAATTACATCAGATAGATCCCGATCATGTAAGGCAACTCACAGGATAATTGTATTAAGGATCAGAGAGAGAGAGAGAGAGAGAGAGAGAGATCTAGCTGCTGCTATGGACCCTAATGTCCTAAGAAAACTACCCACACATGATCATGAAGGCAGCAAGGTTGATGAACAAGCCTCCATAAATGGATTCTCCCTCCGGCAGAGCTCCGGAACAGGCCTTCAGGTTGGATCTTCATGAAACATGAACTTGCGGGGATAGAAAAAACCGTCTTAAAATCTTGAAGGGATTTGGTATTTATAAGAATTTATGGCGGTGGAACTGACGAAAGGCGGTGCAGGCGGGCTCCACATGACCTAGGGGCACGCCCTAGGGTAGGGGCACACCAGGTCTCCGTGTGGGTCCCATGTGGCTCCTCTCGATCTCCCTCGTATCTTCTTGGGTCCTTCGTTGCTCGAAAAAAGTCGTATTAAATCGGCAAGGTATTTTGACCTCCGTAGATATTGATTTTCTGTAAAATCAAAAATATGAGAAAACAAGAACTGGCACTATGCATTAGATTAATGGGTTAGTCCAGAAAAAATCATACAAAATGCTCTAAAAATATATATATAAGAGATAAAATTATAAATACATTTGAGACGTATCAACATGGACTTTTAGTCTCGAGCTCACATGCACCCGTGTAAACAGTAAAATCCAAAAAGAAAAGGTAAACAATTTTTGAAACCTGTTTTCTAGATATACATTCATGGGTATTCCATCTACGTGCAAAATTTTGTAATGTAATCATATTCGTGGAGGCATGGGCAAAAAAAAGCAATGCTTTAACAAGTGTATATTTGAACTTATTTGGTATTTTCCCCCACACATCGACGAATGTGATTTCATCACACGCGGGCAGAGAACCGAGCAATGTTTGTTGCCAAAAAATAAAATCAGATTTTTATTAGTGAGACTACAAACACACTTTCGGATTACTGAGGTGAGCTACCCTTCAGGCCAACGCTAGGCGCTAGCCGGCCGAGCTCTAGCCGCTCTATCAAGCGGAGCTGCGTCGTTGGATCAAATGGAGCTGCGTTATTAGCACGCGATTGCGTAACTCCCAGTGGGTCCAAAATCAGCCGTCGGCTCTTCCTTATCCTCCCAGGCATGCTCATGCCACTCCTCACGTGAACGCCTGCCTAGAAAAATAGAGGCCATGCAGCACCATGTGAATGCACCGCAGGCCACCGTTGATCGTCGTTACAGTAGCCGCCGCCGCCGCATCTCACAGCAGTTCATCTGGGCTGTTGCAGCTTTCGTGGAAATGGGAGCCTCCTCGAAGCCTTTTCCATCGTCGGTCGCCTGTTGAAGCTTTTTTTTATCTACCGCCGAAGCTTTTCTGTCAACAGTTGCAACTTTTTCCATTACACACTGCCTGCTTGAAGCTTTTTTCATCGCCGGTTGAAACTTTTTTGTGGCATATTGTATCTTGCTCATGTGACGGTTGCAGCTTTAAGGTTGCACAAAATTGGTTGTAGCACCCCCACTGAGAATTTGTTGTCGCAACCCACCGAGAACTGGTTGTAGAAATGCCGAGGACTGGTAGCAGCTTCTGCGGAACTGATGGAAATATGCCCTAGAGACAATAATAAAGTTGTTATTATTATATTTCCTTATTCATGATAAATGTTTATTATTCATGCTAGAATTGTATTGACCAGAAACTTAAATACATGTGTGGATACATAAACAAATACCGTGTCCCTAGTGAGCCTCTACTAGACTAGCTCATTGATCAAAGATGGTTAAGGTTTCCTAACCATAGACATGAGTTGACACTTGATGACGGGATCACATCATTAGGAGAATGATGTGATGGACAAGACCCATCCGTTAGCTTAGCATATGATCGTTCAGTTTATTGCTACTGCTTTCTTAATGTCAAATACATATTCCTTCGACCATGAGATCATGCAACTCCTGGATACCGGAGGAATACCTTGTGTGTTATCAAACGTCACAACGTAACTGGGTGATCATAAAGATGATCTACAGGTATCTCGAAGGTGTCTGTTGAGTTGGCGTGAATCGAGATTGGGATTTGTCACTCCGTATTACGGAGAGGTATCTCTGGGCCCTCTCGGTAATACACATCACAAGAAGCTTGCAAGCAAAGTAACTAAGGAGTTAGTTGCAAGATGATGTATTACGGAACGAGTAAAGAGACTTGCCGGTGACGAGATTGAACTAGGTATGGAGATACCGACGATCGAATCTCGGGCAAGTAACATACCAACAGACAAAGGGAAATACATGTGTTGTCATAAAGGTTCGACCGATAAAGATCTTCGTAGAATATGTAGGAACCAATATGGGCATCCAGGTCCCGCTATTGGTTATTGACCGGAGAAGCGTCTCGATCATGTCTACATCATTCTCGAACCCGTAGGGTCCGCACGCTTAACGTTCGTTAACGATATAGTATTATATGAGTTGTGTGAGTTGGTGACCGAATATTGTTCGGAGTCCCGGATGAGATCACGGACATGACAAGGAACTCCGGAATGGTCCGGAGGTAAAGATTGATATATAGGACGATACTATTTGGAATGCACCGAAGTTTTATCGGAGTGCCGGAAGGGGTTCCGGGAGGCCACTGGTACTTGGTGGGCCTCATGGGCCAAGGGAGGGAGGCGCACCAGCCCACTAAGGGGCTGGGCGCACTCCACCTCCCTAGCCCACGCGTGAGGAAGGAAAGGGGGGGCACCAAGGCAGGGAGCCGCCGCCCACCCTCCTGCCATCTTCTCCACCTTCCTAGGAAGGAAAGGGGGACGCCTAGGGCAGGCGCCCAAGGCGGCCGCCGACGCCCCTTGGGGCGCGCCCTAGGGCAGCCCCTCCTCCCCCCCACCTATATATATGAGAGGAGGGAGAGGGGCAACAGACACCACGATCCCCAAGCCGTGTACTCCATCTTAGGTTAGGCTAGAATTACATAACCCGAAAAATTCGATGTTGATACTTTATACTACTATATGGCTCAACATGAACTGGAAAGACTATGTATACAACCCTAAACAGATCCAAACAAAAATTCTGGAGGTACATACTCCAATGCAATGATATGTTAGCTTTGTAGAATCATCACAGGAAATAAAATATTGGAAAAAGAATAACTATGCGTTTATATCTATATAAGAAGAACATGGACCGCATTCATATAAAATATACTACTAAGAAAGATAGGTCATGTATAACCACTCCCCATCAATCAAACATGCACTATCACAATACATTAGGGAAAATGCCTTCAGGAGAAACGAGCATATAATACTTAAATCGGATATTGATGAAACTAAATCATTAGCTTTACCTGGGATGAGTTCTACAAACAATTTATAAACAAGGTCAATACATGCAAAAGCACACTCCATAGATTCTGCATATAAACAAAAAGTGTATTGCTCATAAACTTTGAGGATATATCATATAGTGATCACTGGTTTGCGGGTGAAAGTGACACGAAGAAAGTGAATAATCATCCCTTGCCAAAACCTGAAATCAGAATAAACTGGGGACATGGGGATGCTTCTCACCTTGACCTAATCCGAAGTGTTAAAGCTAGAGGAGGGGGGATACATTCCGAAAACGATGCTGGCCTCCTAGACGAACTATCAGCCGTAGGCATGGAGAGAGGGCTCGGTGAGGGATGGCAAGCCCTGGAGTTGCTCTGGCGATGGGCAGAACATGTCGTTGGATGTGTGGGTCATCCCGCTACTGCAAGTCATTGTAGACATCATGAGATTTCCTCAAAGGGACATCAGAAGAACAATGGAACACAGTTAGCAGCTTCTCTTGTCTGAAAGTAAAACATGTGATTCGGGCATAATCTAGTTAGAGAACATGCATGGTTCAGTTTGTCAGATTTGCAAAAAGAAATCTATTATTGTGCAATTGGACGATCTCATTGGGAATCACACAAAAGAACTTGGGTCATCTAAAATTCCTTTAATCCTACTAAGGATTTTAGAAACTTAATTGCTTACCAAATAATGTCAAGAAAAAAAGAGTTCTTCGATCAATCACTTGCAATAGAATACCACCTACAAAGAATATTGTAAAAGGATGGATGCTGATATTTGAAGTCCTCTTACTAGAAAGAAATAATTCTGCAAATCAGTGTGCAGTTTTCTTGTACTTCTCAGCAGAAAGTGGACCTCCCGGGTGGAGGGCGTGCAGGTGGATGAGCTAGGTCGAGGCGGCATCACTACAGTCCGGCTAGCGACGGCTCTCGATAGGGGCGGCAGAGAGAAGAAGGATCACGTACTGCTGGCGGCGGCAGATGGAGATGGAGGCGGAGGTCTTTCTGGTGGCAGAGGAGCTCTATCGGAGCGGCCTCACTGTAGCACATCGAGATCGCGGTGGAATTCGAATGAGGCAGCAGAGGGAGATGGAGCAGGTCCTCGTCGCGACGACGCTCGCGCGGGCATCAGAGGGAGAAAAAGGCCATGCTCGACCTGGGTGTATGGGAAAGGGCGGCGTGGCCAGGTGCTTCGTCCCATAGGCGGGCGGCGCGACCCCCACGGCGCACTGGCGGCTAGGGTTTGGGTCCAGTGAGAAGGGTCTGCTCGATCCGTCGGGGGAGAAGAAGGGCATGCTCGATGCGGCAAAATGGGTACACAAACCTGGATGAACCATGGGCCTCCAAAAATGCTACGGCAGTACCGGCCCTTCACGAATCTGGCCAATCGGGGTCCACGGCGCGCTGGAGGGATCGGACGAACAAGAATGACGGGGACAATTGATCAGAAGGCCAAAATCAGTGATGGCGTGAGAGAGCTCCTAGGGTGCATAGTTATAATGTTTCTAAATAACCTGCGTGTCAATCATTAAGCGCCATGTAATTGCTTTACTTTATCGCTATGCATTAGCAATAGTTGTAGAAGCAATAGTTGGCGAGACGACCCCGACGCAACGATGGAGATCAAGGTGTCGCACTGGTGACGATGGAGATCATGACGTTGCTTTGGAGATGGAGATCAAAAGCACAAGATGATGATGGCCATATCATGTCACATATTTTGATTGCACGTGATGTTTATCCTTTATGCATCTTATTTTGCTTAGAACAATGGTAGCATTATAAGATGATCCCTTCACTTAATTTCAAGATAAAAGTGTTCTCCCCGAGTATGCACCATTGCTAAAGTTCGTCGTTTCGAAGCACCTCGTGATGATCGAGTGTGATAGACTCTACATTCACATACAACGGGTGTAAGCCAGTTTTGCACAAGAAGAATACTTGGGTTAAACTTGACGAGCCTAGCATGTACAGACATGGTCTCAGAACACAAGAGACCGAAAGGTCGAACGTGAGTCATATAGTAGATATGATCAACATAGAGATGTTCACCATTGAAGACTACCCCACACTGGTACAGCGAGGTGCTATACAAATGGTTTTTAACCCCTTTCCGTGATGGCGTTCAGAACTGTCGCCAAGTGAATGACTGCGATAGGGGGGTCCTTCCCACACGACCCAGAAACCGTCGGGGATAGGGAGCCTCGATGCATATACAGTACTCCCTACTCGTTTGTGCTCGCATTGCCATCGCAGTCGGTATTCTGTGGTGCTACGTTTATGATGCGTGGCCCATCACAAATAGTTCATGATTATAGAAGTAGACAATCACACACATTTACTTTTCCTCGACTGTGTGTGATTCGATGTAAGAGCGCACACAGTTGTCACTATAAAACTGTATGCGAAGCTTGAATACAGCCCACACGATTCATCTGTCGTACCCGCATCGGGTGATCGACCTATCGCACGCATTTTTCTATGACCAAATGTTTGCGGTGTGCACAACATCACAAACAGTCCATAATTGCGAAGCTTGCGTGATAAGGTAACTATCGCAAACATTTAATAAGAAAGAACTGTGTGTGATGCTGTTGTTAATCGCACATATTTTTTCTTGGCTGATCGTGTGTGCAGTAGAGATTGATCGCACATGTAGTGGATCCTAAAAATGTGTCTGATCTCCACGTCTATCGCAGATGTTTCGCTTTCGCAAACCATGTGCAGTGTAATCCCTAATTTAAAAATCACATGTTTTGAATTTGAAAGTAGGCAATCACTTATTTCATATCCAACCATGTTTATTACAAATATAGGTTCAACCACGAATGCATAATTTGATGCACAGGTACATTACTGAAGAACTACAGAAGCACCAAGTAAAGAATGATGAAGCACAGTTGTACTAAAGACTGTAAAGAGAGAGGTGAAAGACATTCTGGTTGCTGGAGAAGGTGAAGCGGAATGCCCATATTGTGCCCTCCTCCATGCGTAATGCGCGCACGACTCTAGGCCAACCCCTTGTGATGGCTGCCCGTCCATCCTTCACTATCTTCATTAGGACTTCTCGATGCTCATTGTAGTCTGGATGAAATATTTTAACCTTCATTGCGTGTCCACCAATCATGTACTTTGCGAGGTAATCTTGAGTGAACTGCTTCGGGAACCACTACGAACGAAAAAAATTCAGACATTGTTGTCTAACAACTCATTATGGGCAGTAAAAAGAGAAGGCTGCAGAGTTTGTAGTTACCATCCTACAGCTCACTATTGTGTTGGATAGAGCATAAACAAATAATTTGCTTGCCACCATTCGTATCTTTTTGCTAATAATCCTTATCAGTTTCCTCACTTGATGCTTGTTCATGAATATCTCATTGCCCCATACGCAAAAAGGGTCGATGCGTGGATCCTTGCCAAGGGCATATGTACCTACAAGCAACAAGTCAATATTAGAAGCTAACAAGTGTCCAGGCATGGATCTATATGCACTACATTATGGAACGATAGGGGGAGTACAAGCCGAGGGATGAAACTAACCTCGGCGGAAAATGGTGGCCACTCCCATTGTTGTCCTGCAGAAGTAGTGGAAAGGCATGATAAGTACAGCAACCTTAACATCAAACAAATATAGCAAAGGTAAACAACATCATCTCCAAATGATAGCTTGAATGTGTTGGTTTCAGCATGCTGTTAAAGCAGATATAAAATGGAAGGCAATGTTACCGACAACAGGCTTAACAGCCATCAAATATTGCAATTCAAACTGGTATTGTTGAAAATGAATAGAACATAGGTAATGCTTAAACATCACACTGGATAAATGTGTAAAACTGAAATAAAGGGCATGTGTTAACTACACCAGGCATAACTAGAACCAAATATAGCCGTTCAAACTGGTATTGATGCAGTCGAGCAGCACAGTTCTGACTTGCACATAATGAACATCACATTGTGAATGACTGAAATAAACAAGGCATAAATGATCAGTATAACAATCAAATATAGCCATTGAAAACTGGACAGAGTCTCACTGCAACCAACCTAACAAGCAAATACAGATAAACAGGGCATATGCTTGAAAACTGGACAAATGCTCACTGCAACCAACCTAACAAGCAAATACAGATAAACAAGGCATCTGCTTGAAAACTGGACAAATGCTCACTGCAACCAACCTAACAACCAAATACAGATATACAAGGCATCTGCTTGATAACTGGACAAATGCTCACTGCAACCAACCTAAGAACCAAATACATATAAACAAGGCATCTGCTCGATAACTGAAAAAATGCTCACTACAAGCAACCTAACAACCAAATACAGATAAACAAGGCATCTACTCACTATAAAAAACCAAATATAGCCGTTCGTGAAACTGAAGTGGACAATTCATACTTAAACATCACATAGCCCTATTGAACAATACATTTTTTGCATAACTGAAATAATTAAACATGGCACAGTTAAAGCACCGCACGGCAAATGCTACTACAACAAAGGGTACGGGTTGACAAGCTAGAAAAGGTAAGTTTTGCTGATAGGATGTTGCCTCACATGTCATGGATGGGATCCTTCCAGTTGGAAGAGCACAGACCCATGGTGCACTCTCTGATGTCACAGATGGGTTGTTTCATCTTGGAAGAACCTTTGTGGGTGCCCTCCTCATGGTCGTGGTCGTGGTCGATGAGATCTGACTTGGCAATTGAGGATCCCAAGCCGCCGCCGTAGAACGTGTCCTTCAGAAATGACAAAATGGGCTCGATGGCGTACAAGGATCGCAAATCCTTGACCGCTTGGCAGAGGAGATCAGCGGCAGGGCCGTCGAAGAGATCAACAGCGGTTGAACCAGAGAGGTTGGGGATGGACCACTTAACATGTGACATGGCCCGCGTGAAGCCGTCGCTATCAACGAGCTTGATGTCGTAGCCATCTTTCCCGAGATACAGTAATACGCTAGCCCGTTGACATGAAGCCTTCGGCATGGCAACGTAGTCAACGTCTTCACCGGCTTCCGCGGTGACGTGTTGCTCCGGGATCGATAGGTCGGGGCGAACGGCGGCCACCTCGCCAACGTCCGCCGGAGAGGCCATGATAAACCTCTTCTTGGCCGAACGCTCGTCGGGCTCCCCGGGATATGTGGTCGAGCTTAGGCTACGACATTCTGGAGCAGGGGACGTGGATCTGGTGGGGAGGGACACCGCATGCCTCATCTAAAAACTCAGGGGAGTGGGGCGACGATATGGGAATCGCTCGGGTAACCTGAACTTTATTATCTAAGCTAGGAGGAGCGGGCAGACCGGCAGGGGTTGGCGCCGACGCCGGCGGCGAGCTAGGGTTCGGGGGGGGAGGGGGCCGGGTGGGGGACTGTGGAGGGGGTGGTGGTGTTTGAGGATACGCCGGGGCTACTGAAAATTTTAGTAATGGTGGGTGGAGATGGTGGTAGACGAGAGAGGGCGACGGTTCAAATGCCTCGGCTACTGCAATTTTACTATAAGGTCGGTGCTGGAGGAGTGTGGGCGACGGTTGAAGTACGGCGGCTACTAAAATTTGGGTAAAGGAATTGATGCGGGGCCGGAGTACCCAAGATCACGCACGGTCCAATAAGAATATGCGTGTATGATAATAAGGAAAAGTGGCGGAACCGCCGATTTTTGCAACGCTCAAGGCAGGTAGTTTGTTTTTAGATTTCTAGCTAGCTGGTCTATCGCACATGGTTCATCCTAATTTCTAAATAAACTACCCGCCTTTAGCTTGCGCAGGTGGTGATTTTACAGCGCACTTGCATCACACACGGTTAAGCCAGTACCTCCACCCTTTGCTCGCGCTTGCGCAGTTGTGGTGATTTTACAGCGCACTTGCATCGCACACGGTTGAGCCAGTACCTCCACCTTTACTCGTGCTTGCGCAGTCGTGGTGATTCACAGCGCACTTGCATCGCACACGGTTAAGACATTATACCCGTGCCCCCCCCCCCCCCCCCCCCCCCCCCCCCCCCCCCCCCCCCCCCCCCCCCCCCCCCCCCCCCCCCCCCCCCCCCCCCCCCCCCCCCCCCCCCCCCCCCCCCCCCCCCCCCCCCCCCCCCCCCCCCCCCCCCCCCCCCCCCCCCCCCCCCCCCCCCCCCCCCCCCCCCCCCCCCCCCCCCCCCCCCCCCCCCCCCCCCCCCCCCCCCCCCCCCCCCCCCCCCCCCCCCCCCCCCCCCCCCCCCCCCCCCCCCCCCCCCCCCCCCCCCCCCCCCCCCCCCCCCCCCCCCCCCCCCCCCCCCCCCCCCCCCCCCCCCCCCCCCCCCCCCCCCCCCCCCCCCCCCCCCCCCCCCCCCCCCCCCCCCCCCCCCCCCCCCCCCCCCCCCCCCCCCCCCCCCCCCCCCCCCCCCCCCCCCCCCCCCCCCCCCCCCCCCCCCCCCCCCCCCCCCCCCCCCCCCCCCCCCCCCCCCCCCCCCCCCCCCCCCCCCCCCCCCCCCCCCCCCCCCCCCCCCCCCCCCCCCCCCCCCCCCCCCCCCCCCCCCCCCCCCCCCCCCCCCCCCCCCCCCCCCCCCCCCCCCCCCCCCCCCCCCCCCCCCCCCCCCCCCCCCCCCCCCCCCCCCCCCCCCCCCCCCCCCCCCCCCCCCCCCCCCCCCCCCCCCCCCCCCCCCCCCCCCCCCCCCCCCCCCCCCCCCCCCCCCCCCCCCCCCCCCCCCCCCCCCCCCCCCCCCCCCCCCCCCCCCCCCCCCCCCCCCCCCCCCCCCCCCCCCCCCCCCCCCCCCCCCCCGTTTAAAACTTTAAATACACAATGCACAACTTTGGTGGCACCTGCCTCGCAAAACCGAAAGCACCCTTGGATATATCTATAATGACATAATGTCATAGCTAGCTAGGGTGCTTGACCCACCACCTCCCACTTCGTGTCAGCGGGGCGGATGCACGTAATGATACTTTGGTCATACATGCATGTCGCCATGACCTACCATAAGACGGACCAGTGAATCTATCATTTGGTCAAACGACAACTGTTGTTGTCGATAAACCACTTGGGCCAATAGATTGGACCATCATAAAAATCGCACGAGAGGGACCACAAAACCAGCACCTCTTGCATGCGGCCCAAAATGATGTACGTTGGAAGGGGTGATGTGTGTTTTCAATATAGAATAATGTACAATTTAGATGTGGTGCCTACCTCTCGATACAGACAACAACCATGAAGGCCAGGTGGTTAAGGAGGAGATACGCAGGGTATGGTGTAGGTCGAACCCAGCAATCCGAGCATGTGGAGGGAATCCTGACAATGCATGAGCTCGAGCTTTGGTTGAACGACATGTGATGGTGACCGGCCCTAACACGAACTAGGAGGAATCCATTCATGGCCAACACATACCCCTCGTTATCGGTCAAAGGGATGATATATATACACTCGGGGAGCCCACAGATATGTGTGTCGTCACAAAAAACTGCACAAGGGAGACGTGGTCGATCAGAAGACCCCGTATACACTGCATGCGGCCCAAAAATATGTATGGTTACAGTGGTGTGTGATGTGTTTAAATCCCGAATGCACAACTTCGATGGGCCACCAACTACATTACAAACCGAACACCATACCCGACCCCAAGCCTGGTTCAATACGTATGTCGGTGTACTAAAGTCTGGGTCCTTTAGTACCCCATACTTGTGCACGGGCGGTTGTAGCCATACCAGCGGCAAGGCCTGCTGGGAGACAGCTGGAAGCAAGTACAAGATCATCAAGGAGGCATTCAGGCAAATGATCAGAAGACAGAAGACCGAAGGCTTGGCCCCCAGCAAGATGCTCGCCGGGAGGCTCGCGAGGACCCAGCAACATTCGCACCCGACAAGGTCCCGTCACCCTGTCACCGCTCCAGCGCAGCGACCAGCCTGTCATTTGGGCCTTGTCCTCCTGGATGCGTGGCATGGCTCTAGTGGTGAATGGGCTTAAGCGGTGCTAATGGGACGGCCCCTTTTTCTGTCCCCAAGAAAGCAAGGGACACCTAAATGGACACCTAAACGGAGAATTAAATGCGTTTGTCCTAAATCGTCAGTGATAAGCATATAAAGCAACTTTACACCTCTTGTACATACTGTACGCCACTGTTGGTTACCCCTTGGACATATAAAAGGAGGCCCAAGGCATAGCTACAGAGGGGAGAGGACTCTCTGGCCCATTCTGCATGCGTAGCCGCTGCTCGAACGTACTGTTCATTGCAAGCGCTCCTGGAGCCTGGGCTTAAACACTCACAATAAACCAAAGCAGGAGTAGGGTATTACGCTTCTCAGCGGCCCAAACCTGGGTAAAAATCTCCTTTGTGTTGATTGTTGGATCTGCTCTTTGTGCATACCTTTCTCCCTGCCGAATCATAAAAGGGATCCACGCGGTCCCATAGGTGTCGTACGCCGACATCTTTGGCGCGCCAGGTAGGGGGAAGAGGTTGCGCGAACCTGATCTAGCAATCAGCGCGTCAGTTTCTTGATCGTTTTCATCGCCATGGCCCCCAAGAAGAAGGGTTTTGCGGTGGTTGGTCCATCTGCGTCTGTTTTTCCCGCACCTTTACAGACGGGCGATGACGTGGACGCAGGTGGAGGAGGTGGAGATCTTGAGCCTCCCCAACGTTCTGGCAGTCAAAGCCAGGCGAGCGGCATTGTTCGCAGTAGCAACAACGACCCGCTCGCCACCAGATCCAAGGACGAAGCTGCGCTGCCTACGGGTGGCGCGGCGAACTCCAAGGACAGGACGGCGCCTTCCAAGACACCCGCGCCGGCGCATGCGCTGCGGCCTTCTCAGGTCGTGCGCGACAAGCAGCGCCGTGACGTTGGTGGTTCTAGGCATACCCAAGGAAGACCCCTGCGCATCATTCCCGAGATGCGCGGGGCCAGCATGCATGTCAAGATACCGGTGGAAGCACGGCGTGGTCGCGGGACCGTGATGGAGCTCCTTCTAACACGGTTAGGAGTCAAAGCACCTCACGAACCTCGCACCTCTCGCCGCCTCCTACACCGACAGAAGCATTGGCACGAGCGCAGCTGCTCCTGGATTTTCCTCCCGCTCCGGAGAAGCTCGAAGAATGGAGAGCTGCTATTCAGAGCCTTATCGGCTTCGCCAACAGAGATGGACCGCAGCAGGCGGAGCCTTCGTGGTGGCGGTCCGTCGAGCCGACACGCGCCGATGGCGAAAAGACTGGGGGTGGAACGACTATGATGCACTCTCCTCCACGACAACAACAGCGGTCGCTAGCTCGGCGGGTCGACGGGTGTGATGACGATTCCACGGCGTCGTTCGACCTGCGAATGCGCCGCGATCAACGCCAAGTTCTTCGGGAGCGAAGCAAAGAAGACGCTCGAACTACCATCGAGCGGCGACGGGAAGCGCGCCATCAATCTGATAGGTGCGCAGGGCCTACTATCGATAAGCCTGCGCTGGGGAATCTTGGCAACTTACCTTATGAGGTGGGTTGTCCAGCGTTTACCCGCGAGCTGCGGCGAGTCCAGTGGCCCAATTCCCGAACGTTCAAGCCGGAGGTCCCGGAGAAGTACGACGGCAAGACTCACCCATCGGAGTTCCTGAGCATCTACACCATTGCGGTGCAGGCTGCCAGGGCTCGCGATGACAAGATACTCGCCAACTACTTCCCGTTGGTGCTTAAGCCCAACGTCAGGTCGTGGTTGATGCATCTGCCGGAGAATTCCATCTCCTCCTGGTCAGACCTGTGTCATCAGTATGTTGGCGCCTTTGTCGGAGGCCACAAAGTTCCTGGCTAGGATAGTGATTTACATCTCATCCCCCAGAAGGAGGGCAAGCCTTTGCGCAAGTACATTCAGAGATTCAGCCGCGTACATAACAACATCCCAGACGTTCATCCTGCCGCTGTTATTAGCGTGTTTCATCAGAACATGCGCAACCGCAAGATGCGGGAGGAGCTGGCGATGACCAAAGTCAGGGATGTTGCTGAGCTCTATGCTTTGGCCGATAAGTGTGCTCGGGCTGAAGAGGGAAGGAAACTCCCCGGCGAAGATGCCAGTGCAGGGAACGACTCCGAAGGAGAAGACGCCGCCGCCCCGACAAGGAAAAGTCGATGGCGTAACAGGAAGCATAAAGGCAAGGATGTGCTTGTTGTCGAGGAATCAGGCAACCCCGGCGCCACCAAGAAGGCCAAGGTTGATGGCCCCGGCAAGGAGGTTGCCGGGTGCCCCTCCTGTCAGGCCTTGGCGGCTGCCGACAAGCTAGAGGGCTCTGACAAGCAATATTGCAAAATCCATCGCACCAAGGGTCATGATCTCCAGAACTGCTGGCAAGTTGAACAGCTTGTCGAAAGGCAGAAAGCTGAGTATGAAAGGCGAGACAAGGAGAGAGCCCCAGATGGTGCTGAAGGGTCCGGCAAGAAACGCGGTGGACGAGGAGGTCACCGCGGCAAGGCCAAGCAACAGAAGGAGAGGCCCGCTCAAGGCCGTGACAAGGAAGAGGGGGTGATGATGACAACGAAGAGGACGACGAGTCCAGCGAGCACGAGTTCGAAAAAGCTACAAAAGCTATGTGCCTTGACGGCGGCGCCTCATTGCATTCTTCCCACCGCCAACTTAAATAGTGGGTGCGTGAGATTAATGCGATAGAGCCGTCAGTCGGTGCTCAGAAGCCTCTGAAATGGTCCAACACGCCTATTATTTTTTACGCTGAGGATCACCCTGATCGCACAACCGCGGTCGGGTGTTTGCCATTGTTGGTTTTGCCAACAATTCGCAACCTCAAGGTGACAAAAATGTTAGTTGACGGTGGGGCTGGTTTGAACTTGATCTCGCCTAGTGTGATCAAGAGGTTGCGAATTCCCGATGAAGATCTCGAGAAAACGGGCACGTTTCAAGGGATCAATCCAGGAAGGAGCCAGCCGAAGGGCAAGATCACGTTGTCGGTGACATTTGGCAGCGAGCTGAACTATAGAACAGAAAAGATCGTTTTCGACGTTGCCAAGATTCCGTTGCCATATAACGGGATTCTGGGCCGTCCAGCATTGTCCAAATTCATGGCGGCCTCGCACTACGCTTACAATGTATTGAAGATGCCCGGGCCGGTGAGCATCATCATTGTCAACTCCGACAAGAAGGATGCGCTTATCTGTGCCGACCAACTCTACCGGGAGGCAGTTGCAGCATCTGCCGTCAAGGCACTTGCTCCTGCCAGTGAAGCTCCTGGGTGGAAGAAGAAGACCGGCAAGACCTCTAGCGCACACTCCGGCAAGTGCGCCTCCTCGGAGTGCTGCGCTCCCATTGAGGATGTGCCAGAGAGCTCCACCAGCAAGAGCAAGAAATCTAAGGCAGCTCCGCCAGAAACTAAGAAGGTGCCCGTCAAGGAGGATGGTACGGGAGGAACTTTCACCATAAGTTCCACCCTCAACGACAAATAGGAAAGCGCGCTCGTTGCTTTCCTGCGGGCAAAAATCGATGTGTTTGCATGGCAACCATCTGATATCCCCGGTGTTCCCAGGGAAGTATTGAGCACCACCTTGCTGTCTGTCCTCACGTGTGACCCGTCAAGCAGAAGGTTAGGAAGCAAGCCTTGGAACGGCAAGAATTTATTGCCGAAGAAATCAGGAAGTTGGAAGCAGCAGGTTTGGTCAGAGGAGTGCTACATCCAACGTGGTTGGCCAATCCGGTTGTAGTGTGCAAGGCGAATGGAAAGTGGAGGTTGTGTATTGATTATACAGATATCAATAAAGCATGTCCAAAAGATCCTTTCCCCTTGCCACGCATTGATCAGATTGTGGACTCCACTGCCGATTGCGATTTGTTGTCGTTTCTCGACGCCTATTCAGGGTACCATCAAATTTTCATGGCAAAAGAAGATGAAGAGAAAACCGCATTTATCACCCCATGTGGTACGTATTGCTTTATACGTATGCCTTTCGGGTTGAAAAGTGATGGTTCAACGTTTGCGAGAGCGGTCTAGATTGCTTTTGAGCCTCAGCTACATAGAAATATGGAAGCTTATATGGATGACATAGTGGTCAAAACCAAGGACAAAGCAAGGCTTGTACAAGATTTAGAAGAGACATTCGCAAATCTGCGCAAGATCAATCTGAAGCTCAATCCCGAGAAGTGCGTGTTTGGCGTTCCATCCGGCAAGCTTCTTGGGTTCTTTGTATCTCAGTGTGGGATTGAGGCAAATCCCGACAAGATCAAGGCAAATGAGCAGATTGAAGCACCAAGACGCGTCAAAGATGTGCGTCGACTTGCCAGTTTCATCGCTGCTCTGAGCAGGTTCATCTCCAAATCTGCTGAGCGCGCCCTGCCTTTTTTCAAAATCTTGAAAAAGGCAGGTCCAATGAAATGGACTCCGGAAGCGGAGGCAGCACTGCAGGATTTAAAGAGGTACCTCTCCTCTCCGCCGACACTAGTCGCACCTTAACCACAAGAGCCGTTGCTGCTATATTTAGCGGTGACAAATCAAGTGGTTAGTGCTGCATTAGTGGCACAGAGAGAAGTCGACAAAGAAATAGCGGCAACGGCAAGCCCGTCAAGTGATGAGTTGGGATCTTCCCCGGCAAGGTCTGGTGCCGACAAGGCAGGATTCGTGAAGTCAGATGAAGCAACACAAAGGAAGAGGATGGTGCAGCGTCCAGTTTGTTTTGTCAGCTCCCTTTTGCAGGGGGCTAGGTCAAGATACTCTGGTGTGCAGAAGTTGCTCTTCGGCCTCCTTATGGCCTCGAGGAAGCTACGCCATTATTTCCAAGCACATGAAATCACCGTCATCACTCGCTTCCCGTTGCAGCGTATTTTACGAAATCCAGATGCAACCGGCAGGATTGTGGAGTGGGCATTGGAACTGTCAAGCTTTGGTCTCAAGTTTGAAAGCACTTCAACAATTCAGAGCAGAGCCTTGGCGGAGTTCATTGCAGAATGGACCCCGACGCCAGACGAAGAAAGTCAAGAGACAACTCTCCCCGGCAAGGAAGCAGATCAATAGTGGATTATGTATTTTGACAAGGCTTTTTCGCTGCAAGGCGCCGGTGCTGGCGTGCTGCTTGTCGCACCCACCGGAGAGCACCTCAAATATGTAATTCAGATGCATTTTCCCCAGGAGAGATCGACAAATAACACCGCAGAATATGAAGGACTGCTTGCCGGTCTTAGGATCGCGGTGGACCTTGGAATCAAGAAGCTCATCGTTAGAGGTGATTCACAGCTTGTCGTCAGGCAAGTGAACAAAGACTATCAGAGTCCGTTGATGGAAGCGTATGTAGATGAAGTGAGGAAATTGGAGGAGTGCTTCGACGGTCTGCAAACAGAGCATGTTCCTCGATCAGAGAACAGTATTGCCGATGACCTGTCGAAGCGTGCTGCCCTCAAGTTACCTGTGGAACCAGGTACTTTTGTGCTCTGATTGACTCAGCCATCCGTGACACCATCAGTGAGGCTAGATAAGCGAAGGAAGTTGAGTCCCGGTCAGTACTTTTCGGCAGAGCTTCCAGAGGCCGCCGGCAAGGAAGCTGCCGGGAACAACGACAAGCTTGCCAGGGAGTAACAGGCTCCGACGAGGCCTCATGTCCTTGCCGTCGAGACAAATGCCCCCGTGGCAGAGGATATGCCTTTAGTCCTTGCTGTCGAGCCTCGGGCTCCAGCATGGGTGCAGCACATCATCCAGTTCCTCCAAACAGGGGAACTCCCCGAAAAGCAGGAAGAAGCGGAGAAAGTAGCCCGTCGGTCTAATATATACCAGTTCGTGGACGACGTCCTGTACAGAAAAAGACCAAACAGTGTTAAATTGAAGTGTATTCCTCAGGAAGATGGACTGGAGCTGTTGGCGGAGATACATGGATGCATATGTGGCTCCCACATAGGCTCAAGGGCTCTCGTCGGTAAGGCATTTCGGCAAGGTTTCTTTTGGCCCACTGCCCTCCAGGATGCAACTGCGCTAGTAACCAAGTGTGAAGCGTGCCCGTTTCATTCGAAGAAATTGCATCAGCCAGCTTAGGCTCTTCAGACAATCCCTCTTTCCTGGCCATTTTTGGTCTGGGGGCTCGACATATTGAGCCCTTTCCCCCGTGCTACCGGGGGCTTTGAGTACTTGTATGTCGCAATCGACAAGTTCACAAAGTGGCCAGAAGTGGAAGCAGTGAGAAAGGTGACAGCACAGTCAGCCGTCAAGTTCTTCAAAGGACTAGTTTGCCGTTTTGGTGTGCCAAATAGGATCATCACTGACAACGGCACACAGTTCATGAGCCACACCTTCATGCAATATGTCCAAGACCTTGGCAGCAAAATCTGTTTTGCTTCTGTTGCTCATCCGAGAAGCAACGACCAAGCGGAAAGGGCAAATGTTGAAGTGCTGCGTGGTCTCAAGACAAGAACTTTCGACAAGCTAAAAAAGTGCGGAAGACACTGGATTGATGAGTTGCCAGCGGTTCTTTGGTCAATCGGAACGACACCAAATCGAGCCACTAGCCAGACACCCTTCTCCCTAGTGTACGGGGCAGAAGCAGTTCTCCCCACAGAACTCATATACAGGTCGCCTCGAGTGCTCGCTTATGATGAGCTTGAGCAAGAGCAGTTGCGGCAAGATGATGCTACGCTCCTTGAGGAGGATCGTCTTCAGGCTGCTGTGCGAGCTGCACACTACCAGCAAGCCTTGCACCGCTACCATAGCTGCAAGGTTCATGCCCGAAGTCTTGAGGAAGGTGACCTTGTTCTTCGGCGCGTTCAGTCGGCCAAGAATTCAAACAAGTTGACGCCGAAGTGGGAAGGCCCTTATCGGGTAGTACGAGTCACCAGGCCTGGAGCAGTCCGCCTGGAGACCGAGGATGGCATTCCAATGAGCAATTCCTAGAATATCGAACATCTTCATAAGTTTTACCCATAAGGCGCGGTTACCGGGTCTCCCGACAACCATCTTTTGTATGAGTCTTGCCGGCAAGGCATGTGATCCTTTGTACAAAGCCAGGCGCAGACCCTGTGCATAGTTGAATAAGCTTAAGTGTTTTACAATTACTGTTGATTTTCATGTTAAATATATATGCATGCTTATCTGAGATATTGTGTTACACTTGCTTCCGATAAGCGTTAACGGACCGCCAAGGTTCCATACCCTTGTCTTCTCTTCTTTCTTTTTCTCAAAGGATAGAAGGTTCCCTCGCATGCAACTTTGCCTGGGGGAGTGATGGTATGGATACCAATAGGCGACGTTCAAGGTTGACATCTTGCAGGAAGGAGTACAACAACAAAAAGCTAAGTTGCAGAACTTTAAGTGAACCTTTTTACTTTAAGGTTATTTTCCTTGAACAATTTTGGCTTTTGTATGGAAAACCTGCACGCGAAGGAACCTTGTCGTGATCGGTTGCACCCTTACTCTGTTTCGAGTCCGCTCAACAGTTTAGGTGGCTGCACTGAAAACGTCAAGATATCTTGCCAGTAGCGACACCTCCAGCAGGCTGCTAAAGACCCGCATCTAGCGCTCGCGGCAGGACACGCGCACCGGCAAGTTTCCAATAAATGTAGGGCATGTTCCATACAGAAAGAAATCAGACAAGGGAAATAGCGTGCATTCACCCAAGCATAGCAAGTTATATTACATTGGTGGTTGCCATGATTCTAACTCAAGATGAAACTGACTTTTACATGGAATGGTGGCAATGAGGGGAAGCGAAGCGGCTAGTCCCTGCACTGTCCCTCGACCCTCTTGACTTGGTCCACCTTGTCGACGATGGGCGCGGCAAGTTCTTCGAGTGCCTTAAGGTCGACGTTCTTCGGCAGGCGATCAAGGACGTTGGTAAGGTTGATGCCGGGGTTCTTGTGCACCACCTTGACGAGCACTTTGAGGAGGAAGGCTCGGCAGAGTTTGCAGGATTCATTGGTCAGATGGGTCGCTCGCTCAGAATGGAGCAGCTTCAGGGCATCGACGACGCCCTCGAAGAACATGGTCAGCTTGGCACTCGGAGACACCCTGTCGTCAGAGGAGTAGTTGAAGTTCTGCAGGCCCATCCTGGACAGCTCTGCTGCAATCCTTTCCGCGACATCGACCAAGTGCTCGGTCCAGATCTTCACACCTTTCTCAAAATCATTATAAGTGGCGGCGGCGCTCTTGAGCAGGTCCTTCTCATTCTGAAGGTCCTTGATCAAAGTCTTCTCGCGAGCCTTGCCGTCCGCCAGGGACTGCTCCAGCGTGGTCAGCTTCAGAGTCAGAGCAGTGATGGATTCTTTGGCTGAGGTGAGCTCTTTGATCTTGTCGGACATGGAGGTTTGCATCTCCGCCAAGCTGTAGAGAGTCTTCTCTCTGTTGGCTTTGAGCGTCGAGAGCTCCTTGCCATGTTCCTCGAGGTCTGCCTCTAGCCCCTTTACTCTATCGCCCAGCTTGTTCTTGGCGGCCTCTGTGGCTTCGATGGCATCGATGGCTTCCTTTAACTTGCCAGCGTGATCTACAGCCAGAGCTTCGAGCGTCTCCTTGTGTTTCTGCTCCAGCTCCTGAGTCCGCCGCGCGACAAGCCTTTTGATCTCCTTGTCCTTGCTGCGGAGCTTGGCGGCAAGTGCCTCCTCGTGAGCAGCAAGGTCCTCTTCCTGAGCGTCAAGCTCGGCACAAAGTTGTGTTCAGTGAGCTTCCTCTGCAGCGGCCCGCTGCGCGGCCTCTTCCTGTGCCTTCTCAGCGTCGGACTGCTTCAAGAGGAACTCGTTCCAACTCTGGCTCAGTTGTTCTTGGCTAGTCATCAGCTCCTGGAAGGCCTCGGTATACCAAACTTGCGTTTCCACAATGCGCTTCTGGAAATCTGCCTCCGCTGCTTCAGTAACTGCTGCCCTGGAGTCCAACTTCTCTTTCCGGGTGCGGTGAAGGGCCTGGAGCTTCTGAAAGTTGTTGCTCATGGCTTGGAGGAGCTGTTCTTCCTCGGACCTGCTGCTGCTGGCGCATGGCTCATCAACAATCTTGAGTCCGGCAGCGGCGATGATGTCCTCATCAAAAATTTCCCCTTCAGTTAGCACCCCAGTGCTTGCCGTCCCTGGTATGCTGACGAACAGGTTGTCGCCAACCCTAAGGTATCTGCTTGACGGGGGAGCCTCGGATGTTGATGGTTGATCCTCGGCAACCGCCTCGCCGGCAACTGGGGGCTCTGTGACCGGTGTAGCACCAAGTGCTCCCGTGGTTGGAATGCCATCAGTATGGTCACCGGTCTCCTTGTCGGCCCTCTCAGCAGACCTCTTGGCGGTTTCCTCATGTGCATCCTTGGCGGCTTCGTTAGTCGCGACTTTGTCGGCCTCGATGGTAGCATCCTTGGCGGTCTCCTCGATGACGATATCAACATCCATTTGTTCCATCAAGGGAAGATCTGAAGACCGGGGAAAGAAACAAGATGAGACCAAGGATGAAGTTCAAGAAGACGAAAATGAAGAAAGAATGACAAGTACTCAGGGGCAAGTGGTTTTACCTGTGTTGAGCTGTTGAGAGGTGGTTTCCTCTTTCCCGGCAACATCTGTTGCCGGGGTAGGACTGCCGGTGCCCATGTTCGCCGGCTCCCCTTCAACATGAGTGGGCTCGCCGGTGGAGACCCTTGCCGGAGATTCATCTCTGGGCGGCGCGGTTGACGGGGGCGGCATATCAGGAGCGGCCTCCGATGGCTCTCCTTGTTGCCGTTCTTCTCCTGCAAAACCCGATGATGTCAGTAATTAAAGATTAACACCTCAATGCCCGCCAGCAGAAAATGAGTAGTGGACTCACGCTGGGGGCTGGGTTGGGGGCTGTGAAGACGACTGAGCTTCGGCGCTGATGACGATGAGCTCCGGTGCATCAACGGTGCTTGCCGGGGGCTCGTCACCCATTGAAGTTTTTGCCCTCTTCGCCATCCTTTGCGCCAATGTTTCTGTATCACTGTGGAGACAGGCCAAAGCAAGACAGATGAGTTAAGTAAATCAGAAACTCAGAAAATAGAAGATACGACAGGACCCTTACTCTTCTCTCTTCGGGCTAAAAGCGGAGAGGTCGAAGTCGACCTCCTCAACAGTGTCCATGCGAGGAGGTGGAGGAGGGGTCCTGGGTCGCTTGACTATGGCAGGAGCGGTGGATTGATGTGATCCTGCCGCTCCGGCTGCCGGTGCTACTATATGAGACGCCCCCGCCGCTCCAGTTGTTACCGTGGTCGTGCGTCTCGTACGTCGCACGGGTGGTTGTTGAGCTTCTTGCCACTGCGCAGCCTTGCCGGCCGCCTTCTTGCCGGGAACCTCACAGCTCGAGGAGGGTTGATTTGTTGGGATGCCAGAGGCAGCTTTCCGAAGAAGGCGTTTCTTCTTCTCTGGAGCTGGCGGCTCCTCGTGCAGCTGTTCCTCAGTTGTGTCCTCGACAGAAGGGCCCCCGGCAGCCGTGTCGCTCTGTTCCCCGGTAGTCTTATCCTGCCCGGCAAGGTCTTCTTCAGACATCACTTCTACTTCACTGTTTTCCTCTTCCGTGAAGCCAACGCTGCCGGCCTCCGTGGCAAGATTAGCCTCTTCCGCCCTGCTGGCGATGTACGCCACCTCTTCATCAGTGGTGGGGCGGATAAGGTTTGTCTCTTCCCGGATGGCTCTCTCCGACAGATTGTCGAAGAACTCCTATGCGCGCTCTGCAGATGGCTCGGCCTAGGTTCCATCAAGGTTGTGAGCATTGCACACCGGCATCATGGCGATGATTGAGGTCAGAGCGGAGTTGTTGCATAGAGGAATTATGTTCGCCGGCAACTTATATTTCCCGTCAGGCCTGAATAGTTTGTGGCAGAGAGTTGTGTGCGGCATAACCATCAAGTTGTTGTTCAAACCAGGACGCAGCCTCATGATATCTGCCGCATTCTAGAATTCCCAGGCTGGTATCCCTTTGTTATGCAGAGAGGCGATGCGGTGGCGAAGGAAATCAGCGCCAACCATTTCTATTGTCAGCCCGGCAGCCTTAAGACGGTGGATTCTGGTAATTGCAATGGTGAGCTTCTCATCTTGGGGATCGAGGGAACTCCAGTTATTGCCGCAGACCACTTTTGTTCGTCGGGGCAGACAGAAAGGCTGGAAATCCTCCTCCTTAATCCAGCACCATTCGCCCCGCCATTCTTCCCACTTGCTATGGTAGAGCCCTTCTGGGTATATCTCCTTATTCCAGGCCCTTGGAATCCAGCTGATAGAACCGGAAAGAGCCTCTCCTTTCTCGATCCGGGGAACGAAATAGTGGCGAAAGAGGGCTGTGCTGGGGATTACTCCGGCAAAGTTTTCACGGAGATGGGCAAAGACTGACATACATGTCACGGCATTCGGCGGGAAATCCAAAAGACGGAAGCCGTATGTGTACATGATGTCATTGAAGAAATCAGAAAATGGAGGGCAAAGCCCGCAATAAAAGTATGCAATGAAGAAAAGGAATTTATCTGGGCCGCCCTTGGAGGAAGCAGGATTCACGCGAGTGGCGGGGTGAGCTTTCGTCTCCCTCCCCCACATGCACAGGTACCGGTCCTTCAGGGCGCTCGCGTCGAGCGTCGGGGCGAAGACGACGTGTTCCTTCCGCATCTTCACCAGCTCGCTCTCCTTGACGGCTTTCACCTCTTTGCCCTTGCTCGCTTTGGGCGGCATGGTGGCTGTGGAAGTGGAGGCCGAGGACGATGAGGGCGTGGAGGCGGCGGATGGATGAGAGAGGCTCTGCTTTGAGTTTGAGGAAGAAGACGACGGTGGTTTTCAGATTGGAAAGGAGGGGAGGTAAATGAGCGGCGCCTCTGCGGATTCCTTTTTATGGGGAAGGTGTGGGGCTGCCTCCTTTCTAATCAATATGAATGCGCTTCCGCGAGCGCACTACTATTGTGGTTGTTCCACGCACATTCCCACGTCGCGTGTTTAGTGCGCGTCGTGGGGAAGGCGCGGTAAACAAGATAATTACAGCTAACTCCTGCCACGCGTGCCCATGCACTGTTTGGGACTAGCCCAACAACGCCTCGCACCTGTGTATGGCCTAGGCCCGGGGGCTCCTGTCGGTGTACTAAAGTCTGGGTCCTTTAGTACCCCATACTTGTGCACGGGCGGTTGTAGCCATACCAGCGGCAAGGCCTGCCGGGAGACAGCTGGAAGCAAGTACAAGATCGTCAAGGAGGCATTCAGGCCAATGATCAGAAGACAGAAGATCGAAGGCTTGGCCCCCGGCAAGATGCTCACCGGGAGGCTCGCGAGGACCCGGCAACATTCGCACCCGGCAAGGTCCCGTCACCCTGTCACCGCTCCAGCGCAGCGACCAGCCTGTCATTTGGGCCTTGTCCTCCTGGATGCGTGGCATGGCTCTAGTGGTGAATGGGCTTAAGCGGTGCTGATGGGACGGCCCCTTTTTCCATCCCCAAGAAAGCAAGGGACACCTAAATGGACACCTAAACGAAGCATTAAATGCGTTTGTCCTAAATCGTCAGTGATAAGCATATAAACACTGTAGCAACTTTACACCTCTTGTATGTACTGTACGCCACTGTTGATGACCCCTTGGACGTATAAAAGGAGGCCCAAGGCGTAGCTACAGAGGGGAGAGGACTCTCTGGCCCATTCTGCATGCGTAGCCGCTGCTCGAACGTACTGTTCATTGCAAGCGCTCCTCGAGCCTGGGCTTAAACACTCACAATAAACCAAAGCAGGAGTAGGGTATTACACTTCTCAGCGGCCTGAACCTGGGTAAAGATCCCCTTTGCGTTGATTGTTGGATCTGCTCTTTGTGCATACCTCTCTTCCTGCCGAATCGTAAAAGGGATCCATGCGGTCCCATAGGTGTCGTACGCCGACAACGTACTGTTGGGGATCGGTGCAGAAATTTAAAAATTTATACGCATCACCAAGATCAATCTATGGAGAGACTAGCAACGAGAGAGAGGGGAGTGCATCTTCATACCCTTGAAGATCGTGATGCGGAAGCGTTGCAAGAATGCGGTTGGAGGAGTCGTACACGCAGCGATTCAGATCGCGGTCGATTCCGATCTAAGCGCCGAACAACGGTGCCTCCGCGTTCAACACACGTGCAGCCCGGTGACATCTCCCGTGCCATGATCCAGCAAGGAGGAGGGAGAGGTTGGGGAAGACAACTCCGGCAGCACGACGGCGTGGTGGTGGAGCTTGCAGTTCTCCAGCAGGGCTTCGCCAAGCTCAACGGAGGAGGAGGGGTGTTGGAGAGGGGGAGGGCTGCGCCTTGGATGAGGTGCTGCTGCCCTCCCACCCCCTCTATTTATAGGGAGAAGGGGAGAGGGGGGCGGCCCCCTTAGATCCCATCTAAGGGGAGGGGCGGCGGCCAGGGGGGAATCTTGCCCCCCAAGCAAGGTGGGAGGCGCCCACACCCCCTAGGGTTTCTAACCCTAGGTGCCTTGGGCCCCTTGGGGATGGCGCCCAGCCCACTCAGGGGCTTGTTCCCTTCCACATACAGCCCATAGGGCCCTCCGGGGCAGGTGGACCCTCCCGGTGGACCCCCGGAACCCCTTCGGTGGTCCCGGTACAATACCGGCAAACCCCCGAATACTTCCGGTGACCGTATGATGACTTCCCATATATAAATCTTCACCTCCGGACCATTCCGAAACTCCTCGTGACGTCCAGGATCTCATCCGGGACTCCGAACAACATTCGGTAACCACATACTATTTCCCATAACAACTCTAGCGTCACCGAACCTTAAGTGTGTAGACCCTACGTGTTCGGGAACCATGCAGACATGACCGAGACACCTCTCCGGTCAATAACCAATAGCGGGATCTGGATACCCATATTGGCTCCCACATGTTCCATGATGATCTCATCGGATGAACCACAATGTCGAGGATTCAATCAAACACGTATACACTTCCCTTTGTCCATCGGTATGTTACTTGCCCGAGATTCGATCGTCGGTATCCCTATACCTTGTTCAATCTCGTTACCGGCAAGTCTCTTTACTCGTTCCCGTAACGCATGATCACGTGGCTAACTCCTTAGTCCCATTGAGCTCATTATGATGATGCATTACCGAGTGGGCCCAGAGATACCTCTCCGTCATACGGAGTGACAAATCCCAGTCTCGATTCGTGCCAACCCAACAGACACTTTCGAAGATACCCGTAGTGTGCCTTTATAGCCACCCAGTTACGTTGTGACGTTTGGCACACCCAAAGCAATCCTACGGTATCCGGGAGTTGCACAATCTCATGGTCTAAGGAAATGATACTTGACATTATAAAAGCTTTAGCAGACGAACTACACGATCTTGTGCTATGCTTAGGATTGGGTCTTGTCCATCACATCATTCTCCTAATGATGTGATCCCGTTATCAATGACATCCAATGTCCATGGTCAGGAAACCATAACCATCTATTGATCAACGAGCTAGTCAACTAGAGGCTTACTAGGGACATGCTGTGATCTATGTATTCACACATGTATTACGGTTTTCGGTTAATACAATTATAGCATGAACAATAGACAATTATCATGAACAAAGGAAATATAATAATAACCATTTTATTATTGCCTCTAGGGCATATTTCCAGCAGTCTCCCACTTGCACTAGAGTCAATAATCTAGTTACATTGTGATGAATCGAACACCCATAGAGTTCTGGTGTTGATCATGTTTTGCTCGTGGAAGAGGTTTAGTCAACGGATCTGTGACATTCAGATCCGTATGCACTATACAAATATCTATGTCTCCATCTTGAACATGTTCACGAATGGAGTTGAAGCGACCCCCCCCCCCCCCCCCCCCCCCCCCCCCCCCCCCCCCCCCCCCCCCCCCCCCCCCCCCCCCCCCCCCCCCCCCCCCCCCCCCCCCCCCCCCCCCCCCCCCCCCCCCCCCCCCCCCCCCCCCCCCCCCCCCCCCCCCCCCCCCCCCCCCCCCCCCCCCCCCCCCCCCCCCACCAATAAAAACATAGTCTACAAATTAGCAAAACAAGGATCCCAAGGTTTATATAATCACCATGACAGGTCAATATAGAGATATTTATCTCTATAATGACCGTGCCATAGCATTTAAATGAAGCTTGAGATATGCAACTTCCCACCGGGTCACCCATCCTTGGACTACTCCAGCCCGAGCACGCTTAACTTCTGCGTTCTATTAGGCTAGCGGATGGGAAGCCGCACCTTGCTGATAGGAATTGCCTCCTTGCCTTTAAGGCATTTCACGCTGGTCACCCTATGGGACCTACTCCCTCCTATCACACACATTTGTTCCTTTAGAAACTGTGTGCGATATTTACATGGCCGGTGTGTCGCCGCCTAGCCTTCAATGAGCACTGACACTGGTAGCGGGAAAATGATGGGAGAAGAGGCGGAAAACCAATGAGAGGAGTGGCGGGAAACGGTAGCCTGTTTGGATATATAACAACATTAATATAGAAAACTTAGTAGAGAAGGAAGCGTGAGCTAGCACGACGCATGCGCACAGTGCTTACCCATATACTGCATGTGCTGTCGAAAGGGCTGAGGATTGCCGTTCGATCTGGGAGCATCCAACGGTGCAGACGTACGATCCGTGGGGTTTGGGTTCTGGCCAATCAGAACGCACGACTCAGATCACGCACGCAGCAGGGGGGCATCGTCCACGGTTTGGTAGGCACACGGCTTTCGTGAGTGAACCGTGTGCTATTTGAAAACATTTCGTGAGAAGAATCTTGGTTTTTAAGACATGGCACATATCTGTCGAGGATTTTTTTGTCCATTTTGGCGCAAGTTTTATTACAAGCCTCTTACAAACCGGAGCTTCTCTCAAAGAAGCCCCATGGTTCCGATAGGGAAACGTGTCCCCCTTGTGGGCGAAATGATAATCACTGCCTCTTTTCGCCTTATATTTTCTTCTACGGGCAACATGGAATGACAGGATATCCGTGCTGAAATTTAAACTTAGTCAAGGTTCGTTTGGCCTTTTTATACACTAGTTGAGTTTCCTAGGCACTTAATGTCCATAATTCAAATCTGAACTACAAATATCCAGTTCACCAAAATGGCTAGAAAAAGTGTACATGTGTCCTTGGGTGCATGTTTACGTCCCATGCCAGGAATGGGAACGAATTACAACCGTATCGGCGTCCTGCCTCGTCCTCAAACATTTGGAATCTCGGTTTTTAAATCCCCATAAATCCAAAACTCACCAGAAAATCATGAAAGTTGGCATGGTGTCACATCATGGCACATATATGTCATGGTAAAAACATTGTCCAATTTGAGCCAAGCTTTATTACAAACCTCTTACAAACGGGAGCTTCTCTCAAAGAAGCCTCGTGGTTCCGATAGGGAAACGTGTTTCCCTTGTGTGCAAAATGTAATCACTGCCTCTTTTCGCCTTGTATTTTCTTCTACGGGCAACATGGAATGACAGAATATCCGTGCTGAAATTTAAACTTATTCATGGTTCGTTTGGCCTTTTTATACACTAACTGAGTTTCCTAGGCATTTAATGTCCATAATTCAAATCTGAACTACAAATACATGCTCCAGTTCACCAAAATGGCTAGAAAAATTATACATGTGTCCTTGGGTGCATGTTTAGGTCACATGCCAGGAATAGGAATGAATTACAACCGTACCAGCGTCTTGGCTCGTCCTCAAACATTTGGAATCTCGGTTTTTTAATTCCCATAAATTCAAAACTCACCAGAAAGTCATCAAAGGTTGCATGGTGTCACGTCATGGCACATATATGTTGTGGTAAAAATATTGTCCAATTTGGGCCAAGCTTTATTACAAACCTCTAACAAATCGGAGCCTGTCGCAAGAACCCTCGTGGTTTCGATAGGGAAACGTGTCCCCTTGTGGGCGAAACGATAATCGCTCCCTCTTCTAGCCTTCTATTTTCTTCTACACATAACACGGAACAACGGGAGATTCGCGCTGAACTTTGAAATTATTCAGGGTTCGTTTGACCTTTTTTATTCATTAATTGAGTTTTCTAGGCATTTAATGTCCATAATTCAAATCCGAACTACAAATACATGCTCCAGTGTACCAAAATGGCTAGAAAAAACATACATGTATCCTTGGGGTGCATGTTTAGGTCCCATGGAACGAATGGGAATGAATTCAACCGTCTCAGCGTCCTGGCTTGGCCACAAACATTGGAATCTCGGTTTTTAAATCTCTGTAAATCCAAAACTCACCAGTAAATCATGAAACTTGGCATGGTGTCACTACATGGCACATATATGTCGTGGTAAAATAATTGTCCAATTTGGGCCAAGCTATATTACAAGCCTCTTACAAACCGAAGCTTCTCGCAACCCTCGTGGTTCTAGTAGGGAAACAATACCCCTCTTGTGGGCGAAACGATAATCGCTGCCTCTTCTCGTCTTGAACTTTGTTTTCTACAGGCAACATAGAATAACAGAAGTGTCGTACTGAAATTTGAAACTGTTCAGGGTTCGTTTGGCCATTGTATATATTAATTAAGTTTTCTAGGCATTTAATGTAGTCCATAATTCAAATTTGAACTGCAAGCACATGCTTCAGTGAAGCAAAATGGGTGAGAAATCATACATGTGTCATTGGGTGCATGTTTAGGTCTCATTTAAGGAATGAGAATGAATTACAAACTTCTCGTCGTCCTGAAACATTGAGAATCTCGGTTTTTAAATCCCAGTAAATCAAAAACTCACCCAAAAAACATGAAACTTGGCATGGTTTCATGACATGGCACATATATGCCATGGTAAAAAAATCGTCCAGTTCGAGACAAGGCGCACACATTAATAGCCAACGAAGTCCTTTTGACACAAATAGCTGACACGTTAATATCGCAAACGGTTGTATTATATGAACCGTGTGTTCCCGTAACCATTTAAGTGCGGCCACTACCTCTGCCAAAATTTAACCATACTCGGTGTCGTCTGTGCAGCTGTTTGATTAGACGAGACAAGCGCGAGAAGTCCACCGTGCAGGCTCGACGGGACGCGTGCGAGCAGTCCGCCGCGCAGGCTCGACGGGACGCGTGCATCCTGTTCACCTCGTAGGCTTGACAGGACACGTGCGAGCAGCAAGGCCGCCCATGCTTGTCGGGAAGCAAGCTCTTTGACCTCCATCCACCAGCCACCCGCCTCGCTCACAACTTCTCCATTAATGGCGGCCGAGCCGCTATTTAACACGCGGTTAATTAAAGCACCTGGACGGAGGGTGTTTGCTTGTGATCCCATGGCAGCATTTGCTTTGTTCGTGTTCAACTCGTATTCCGGCCTAATTTAAATTGCCACATAGGGCAATGGATAATACGATGATAAATAAAATGGCAATGGATAATACGATGACAAATAAAATGGCAACGGATAATACGACGACAAATTTACAATGGCGCGGATAATAATTGTCTTACATATTCTGGATAATTTAAAATGCCACATGCGGCAAAGCCCGGAAGACACGGGGGCAAAAGAAGAAGGAAATCACAGACAACGATCTGGGTCGCTACTGTCTCTACTCATCGATGGATCACCAGGTGACGACATCCTCCAGCTCCTTCTTCAATTCCTCACGACCTTGCTTGAAAGCAGCCACGGATTCCTCCACCTCCTGCTCGCGCTCGATCCGGAGGTTCCTGAAGTCACCCATCAGTTCCTCGACGACCACTGTAAGCATCATCCCCGAGGCACTGCTCTGCTCATGTAGCATCTTCCAACCGGTGGCCTCCTCCTCCTTCTCGGCGAGCACCTTGAGGAGCTTCGCATTGTCACCCATGAGTTGCTCGACGAGGCCGGTCGCCTTGTCAACCGAGGCATCGCTGATCTTGAGCAACTTCATCAAGCCGTCGACCAGCTCCTACTGCTTAATGAGGCCAGCTCGTTGCTGGCCAAGGACTTCAGCAACGCCAGCTCATCGCGATCGCCGACGCGGCGAGTGCGCTTGTGAGAGCCCTCACGTGCCCATGATAGCTCATTCGAGGGCTCCGCGGCGCGCCGGGACATCTCTGCTGTGGTTGCCGCTTCGCGGCGGGACCTCTCTAGTGCTTCCGCGGCCTTGGTCTTTGCTGCCTGATTATATGTCCACCCGAAACTCCTCCTACCGGTCATGGCGGAACGACTTGACAGGAAAGACCAGTTTTGTGGGTGATGAGGAGAGGAACTGTGAAGTAATTTTCGAGTGGGTAGTTTTTATAGCCCGGTGCTAAGTGTGAACACATATTAGTTTGATAGGTGTGAACAGATTTACAATTACTTATTGCGTTGTAATCTGCAATGTGACGAGAAACAAGGTCAAAATTTATTGATGGTTCTGGGCCTACAAAGCCCGTTTCTATTGTCCTGGCTCATCTCAAATAGTTCTTTTGGATCAACCGTATGCCACGCATCGGAAGCCCGAAACATGGGCCCGCGTTCTCGGATGTACGTGTACGTGTCTGCACACTATCACACATGGTCAAGATATCACCATCGTGTCCTATGGATGCGCCGTCGTGCCTCCCACGGGGTGCCAGAAGGTTGACCACATGGTTGCTCGCCGTTGAGGCAGCCGCGGCGCGCTCTGCTCGTGTCCGTCCGCGTGTTTTGCTTGCCATTGAGGCGGCCGCGGCGCGCTCCGCTCTGGCGTCCCTGCGCGCGCTCTACTCGCCGTTGAGGAAAATTTACAATGGCAACGGTTAATAATTGCTGCGTATCACACACATCTTGTTTACACGAATCGTTTGTGTTCTTTTGGCTCATCGCAAACAGTTCATCTATGTGAACTGTATGCCACATATCACACACATCTTGTTAAGTTGAACCGTTTCTGTTCTCTTCCCTAATCGAAAACAATTCGTCCGAGTGAACCGTATGCCGTATATCACACACACGTTGATCTGGCTGACTGTTTTTATTGCATTCCCTAATAGCACACAGTTCATCAGAGCAAACTGTATGCCGTATACCGCACACACATTGATATGGCTGCCCGTTTCTGTTGTTCTGCCTCATCGCAAACAGTTCTTCTGGATCAACCGTATGCCCCGCATCGCACACGTAACTATAATCTGAACCGTGTTTGATGTATCCACCATCGCAAATGTTTTGCATCTTTTTATGGTTTTTTTACATTCCCGTTTGCGATTAATGCATCGCACACAGTTTCGTCAAAGGGTCTCTGATCGTAGTGTCGCGTTAGCAGCATCCTGCAGTAGTGCCATCTCACGTGATGATCGAACATGGGTTAGTTGATTTGGATCATGTATCACTTAAACAACTTGAGGGATGTTGATTTAAGTGGGAGTTCATTAGTAATTTGATTATATGAACTAAAATTTATCATGAACTTAGTCTTAATAGTTTTTGCATATCTATGTTGTAGATCAATGGCCCGTGCTACCGTTCCCTTGAATTTTAATGCGTTCCTAGAGAAAGCTAAGTTGAAAGATGATGGTAGCAACTACACGGACTGGGTCTATAACTTGAGCATTATCCTCATTGCTGCACAGAAGAATTATGTTCTTAATGCACCGCTAGGTGACGGACCTGCTACAGGATCTGATGCACACGTTGTGAATGCCTGGCAGGCTCGATCTAATGACTACTCGATAGTTCAGTGTGCCACGCTTTACGGCTTGGAACCGGGACTTCAAAAGCATTTTGAACGCCACGGAGCATATGAGATGTTCCAAGAGCTGAAATTGACATTTCAAATAAATGCCCAGGTTGAGAGATATGAAGTCTCCAACAAGTTCTTTAGCTATAAGATGGAGGAGAACAGTTCTGTCAGTGAACACATACTCAGAATGTCTGGGTACCACAACCACTTGACTCAGTTGGGAATTGATCTTCCAGCTCAGAGTGTTATTGACAGAGTTCTTCAGTCACTGCCATAAAGCTATAAAGGCTTTGTGATGAACTATAATATGCAAGGGATGGAGAATACAATTCCTGAGCTCTTCGCAATGCTTAAAGCCGCGGAGGTAGAAATCAAGAAGGAGCATCAAGTGTTGATGGTTAACAAGACCACCAGTTTTAAGAAAAATGGCAAGGGAAAGAAAGAGAACTTCAAGAAGAACAGCAAGCAAGCTGCCGCTCCCGTGAAGAAGCCCAAAGCTGGACCTAAGCCTGAAACTGAGTGCTTCTACTGCAAAGGAATTGGTCACCGGAAGCGGAACTGCCCCAAGTATTTGGCGGATAAGAAGGATGGCAAAGTGAACAAAGGTATATTTGATATACATGTTATTGATCTGTTCCTTACTAATGCTTGTAGTAGCGCCTGGGTATTTGATACTGTTTCGATTGCTCATATTTGTAACTCGAAACAGGAGCTGCGGAATAAACAAAGATTGGCTAAGGACGAGGTGACGATGCGCGTCGGAAATGGTTCCAAGGCTGATGTGATCGTCGTCGGCACGCTACCTCTACATCTACCTTCGGGATTAGTTTTAAACCTCAATAATTGTTATTTGGTGCCAGCATTGAGCATGAACATTATATCTGGATCTTATTTATTGCGAGACGGTTATTCATTTAAGTCCGAGAATAATTGTTGTTTTATTTATATGAGTAATATCTTTTATGGTCATGCACCTTTAATGAATGGTCTATTCTTGTTGAATCTCGATCGTAGTGATACACATATTCATAATATTGATGCCAAAAGATGCAAAGTTGATAATGATAGTGCGACATACTTGTGGCACTACCGTTTAGGTCATATTGGTGTAAAGCGCATGAAGAAACTCCATGCGGATGGAGTTTTGAAATCACTTGATTATGAATCATTTGATACTTGTGAACCATGCCTCATGGGTAAGATGACTAAAACTTCGTTCTCCGGAACAATGGAGCGAGCTAATGACTTATTGGAAATAATACATACTGATGCATGCGGTCTGATGAGTGTTGAGGCACGCGCGGGTATCATTATTTTCTGACCTTCACATATGATTTGAGTAGGTATGGGTATATCTACTTGATGAAACATAAGTCTGAAACATTTGAAAAGTTCAAATAATTTCAGAGTAAAGTGGAGAATCATCGTAACAAGAAAATAAAATTTCTACGATCCGATCGCGGAGATGAATATTTGAGTTACGACGGCCTTCATTTAAAACAATGTGGAATTGTTTCACAACTCACGCCACCTGGAACACCACAACAAAATGGTGTGTCCGAACGTCGTGATCGTACTTTATTAGATATGGTGCATTCTATGATGTCTCTTACCGATTTGCCTATATCATTTTGGGGTTATGCATTAGAGACAGTCGCATTCACGTTAAATATGGCACCATCTAAATCCGTTGAGATGACACCGTATGAACTATGGTTTGGTAAGAAACCTAAGCTGTCATTTCTTAAAGTTTGGAGATGCGATGCTTATGTCAAACAGCTTCAGCCTGATAAGCTTGAACCCAAAGCAGTGCGTCTTCATAGGATACCCTAAAGAGACCATTGGGTATACCTTCTACCACAGATCCGAAGGCAAGATCTTTGTTGCCAAGAATGGGTCCTTTCTAGAGAAGGAGTTTCTCTCAAAAGATGTGAGTGGGAGGAAAGTAGAACTTGATGAGGTATTTGTACCTTCTCTCAAAATGGAAAGTAGCACACCAGGGAAAATTATTTCCGTGATGCCTACATCAACTAGAGAGGAAGCTAATGATGATGATCATAAAACTTCAGATCAAGTTACTACTAAACTTCATAGGTCAACCAGAACACGTACCGCACCTGAGTGGTACGGTAATCCTGTCCTGGAAGTCATGTTATTAGACCACGGCGAACTTACGAACTATGAAGAAGTTATGATGAGCCCAGATTCCGACAAATGGCTTAAGGCCATGAAATCTGAGATAGGATCCATGTACGAGAACAAAGTGTGGACTTTGGTGGACTTGCCCGATGATCGACAAGCCATTGAGAATAAATGGATCTTCAAGAAGAATACGAACGCTGATGGTAATATCGTTGTCTACAAAGCTCGACTTATCGCTAAAAAGGTTTTTGACAAGTTCAAGGGGTTGACTACAATGAGACTTTCTCAGCCGTAGCAATGCTTAAGTCTGTCCAAATCATGTTAGCAATTGCCGCATTTTATGATTATGAAATCTGGCAAATGGACGTCAAAACTGCATTCCTTAATGGATTTCTTAAAGAAGAGTTGTATATGATGCAACCAGAAGGTTTTGTTGATCCTAAGGGTGCTAACAAAGTGTGCAAGCTCCAACGGTCCATCTATGGACTGGTGCAAGCATCTCGAAGTTGGAATATACGCTTTGATGAGGTGATCAAAGCATATGGTTTTATACAGACTTACGGTGAAGCCTGTATTTACAAGAAAGTGAGTGGGAGCTCTGTAGCATTTCTGATATTATATGTGGATGACATATTATTGATTGGAAATGATATAGAATTTCTGGATAGCATAAAAGGATACTTGAATAAGAATTTTTCAATGAAAGACCTCGGTGAAGCTGCTTATATATTGGGCATCAAGATCTATAGGGATAGATCGAGACGCGTAATAGGACTTTCACAAAGCACATACCTTGACAAAGTTTTGAAGAAGTTCAAAATGGAACAGTCAAAGAAAGGGTTCTTGCCTGTGTTGCAAGGTGTAAAATTGAGTCAGACTCATAGTCCGACCACAGCAGAAGATAGAGAGAAAATGAAAGTCATTCCCTATGCCTCAGCCATAGGTTCTATTATGTATGCCATGCTCTGTACCAGACATGATGCGTGCCTTGCCATAAGTTTGGCAGGAAGGTACCAAAGTAATCCAAGAGTGGATCACTGGACAGCGGTCAAGAATATCCTGAAGTACCTAAAAAGGACTAAGGATATGTTTCTCGTTTATGGAGGTGACGAAGAGCTCGTCGTAAAGGGTTAAGTTGATGCTAGCTTCGACACAGATCCGGATGACTCTAAGTCACAAACCAGATACGTATTTATATTGAATGGTGGAGCTGTCAGTTGGTGCAGTTCTAAGCAAAGTGTCATGGCGGGATCTACGTGTGAAGCGGAGTACATCGTTGCTTCAGAAACAACGCATGAAGGAGTCTGGATGAAGGATTTCATATCCGATCTGGGTGTAATACCCAGTGCATTGGGTCCAATGACAATCTTTTGTGACAACACTGGAGAAATTGCCATAGCAAAGGAGCCCAGATTTCACAACAGAACCAAACACATCAAGCGGCGCTTCAACTCCATTCGTGAGTATGTCAAGGATGGAAACATAGAACTTTGCAAAATACATATGGATCTGAATGTGGCAGACCTGTTGACTAAACCTCTTCCGCGGGCAAAACATGATCAGCACAAAGACTCCATGGGTGTTAGATTCATTACTATGTAATCTAGATTACTGACTCTAGTGCAAGTGGGAGACTGATGGAAATATACCCTAGAGGCAATAATAAAGTTGTTATTATTATATTTTCTTATTCATGATAAATGTTTATTATTCATGCTAGCATTGTATTGACCGGAAACTTAAATACATGTGTGGATACATAAACAAATACCGTGTCCCTAGTGAGCCTCTACTAGACTAGCTCGTTGATCAAAGATGGTTAAGGTTTCCTAACCATATACATGAGTTGTCACTTGATGATGGGATCACATCATTAGGAGAATGATGTGATGACAAGACCCATCCGTTAGCTTAGCATATGATCGTTCAGTTTATTGCTACTGCTTTCTTAATGTCAAATACATATTCCTTCAACCATGAGATCGTGCAACTTCCGGATACCGGAGGAATACCTTGTGTGTTATCAAACGTCACAACGTAACTGGGTGATCATAAAGATGCTCTACAGGTATCTCCGAAGGTGTCTGTTGAGTTGGCGTGAATCGAGATTGGGATTTGTCACTCCGTATGACGGAGAGGTATCTCTGGGCCCTCTCGGTAATACACATCACAAGAAGCTTGCAAGCAAAGTGACTAAGGAGTTAGTTGCAAGATGATGTATTACGGAACAAGTAAAGAGACTTGCCGGTGACGAGATTGAACTAGGTATGGAGACACCGACGATCAAATCTCGGGGAAGTAACATACCGACAGACAAAGGGAAATACGTATGTTGTCATAAAGGTTCGACCGATAAAGATCTTCATAGAATATGTAGGAACCAATATGGGCATCCATGTCCCGCTATTGGTTATTGACCGGAGAAGCTTCTCGGTCATGTCTACATCATTCTCGAACCCGTAGGGTCCGCACGCTTAACGTTCGTTGACAATATAGTATTATATGAGTTGTGTGAGTTGGTGACCGAATTTTGTCTGGAGTCCCAGATGAGATCACGGACATGACGAGGAGCTCCAGAATGGTCCGGAGGTAAAGATTGATATATAGGACAATACTATTTGGTCTTTGGAAAGGTTTCGGAATGCACCGAAGTTTTCTCGGAGTGCCGGAAGGGGTTCCGGGAGGCCACCGGTACTTGGTGGGCCTCATGGGCCAAGGGAGGGAGGCACACCAGCTCACTAAGGGGCTGGGCGCGCTCCACCTTCCCTGGCCACGCGTGAGGAAAGAAAGGGGGGCGCAAAGACAGGGAACCCCCCCCCCTCCTGCCATCTCCTCCACCTCCCTAGGAAGGAAAGGGGTGCCTAGGGCAGGCGCCCAAGGCGGCCGCCGGCCCCCCTTGGAGCGCGCCCTAGGGCAGCCCCTCCTCCCCCCACCTATATATATGAGAGGAGGGAGAGGGGCAACAGACACCACGATCCCCAAGCCGTGTGCGGCACCCCTCTCCCTCTAGTTCGTCCTCGGTCATAATTTTCGTAGTGCTCGGCGAAGCCCTGCGGAGATAGTTGCACCACCACTGTCACCACGCTGTTGTGCTGCCGTAACTCATCTACTACTTCGCCCGTCTTGCTGGATCAAGAAGACAAGGACGTCATCGAGTTGAACATGTGCTGAACGCGGAGGTGTCGTGTGTTCGGTACTTGATTGGACGGATCGTGAAGGTGTACGACTACATCAACCGCGTTGATAAACGCTTCTGCTTAACGGTCTACGAGGGTACGTAGACACACTCTCCGCTCTCGTAGCTATGCATCTCCATGAATAGATCTTGCGTGTGCGTAGAATTTTTTTTGTTTTCCATGCAACGTTTCCCAACAGGAACACGGCTATAGCATTCGTCGGCGTCCATGCAACCGGCGCACGGGTTGTAGCTCCAGCGGTGTCGGTTGCAGCTGCAGCAAAATTCTTCGACGGTTCCAACAGAAAAATCATTGATTGTAGCAAAACACACTCACCGTTGTAGATCCGCGGCAAAAAGCAATGCTGATTCTAGCAAAAGATCTCTCAGGTTGTAGCATCGATGGTGGAGTAGCTTGAGGTGCATGGGGGAGGAGATGCTTGCCAGCGGTTGGGGAGGAGCTGCTCACAGAAGCAGCAGGAGGTTGCGCTGATGAGCTCACCATGGGGTGCATAAGGGGAGAGGAAAGAAGCGGGTGAAAGGAAGAGGAAGCAAAGAAAAAAAATGTTGTGTCGAAGAGATAAGGAAAGGGACGTCTCGCTGAGGTCCATCGAGCGCACGTGGCCAGCCTATTTCCCATGTGAAAAGCGAGCGAGCAAGGGGCGACCGGCCGAGCGCTTGATCGGTCGTCCGGATGGAAACGTTTACCTTTATAGAAGAGTCTATAGAATCTGCTAGAGTTGCCTTAGTTTTGGGAAACATTTCCTGACAGCCGACCGACCCAAGTTTGGGCCGGTCTCGTGCGCATCATCAGATGCGACCAGATCGAGCGCTCCCATTTTTCCCACATCCGCCCTCGCTGCCCCCCGCGTGTTGCATGTGCTGGACAGGTCCACACGCCGCTTGAATCTCCCGCCTTATGCATTCATTCGCATTCGCCTCCTCCACTTGTTTTCTCCATCGCTGCTTTTTTCTTCACCACAAACCTCCGTTGACTGCCGTCGCACGACGGCGACCAGCGGCGAGGCGTTGCGGCTTGGGGGCGAGCTACCACGGGCAGCGCGACAAAGATGCAGTGGCGAGCCGTTTTTTGCTGCGACCAGTGACGGGGGTGCTGCAACGAGCACCAACAAGAGTTGTGGCGGGGGCATGCGACGACGCCAAGGATGCTGGAACGACGGTGTCCACAAATGTTGGGACCGTTGTCAACATTTGTTGGAACCGGCACCGGCGATTGCTACCACCGCGGTCACCATTTGCTGGAACCAACATTGACAATTTGCTACGACCCAACCATCGCTTGTTGGAATAGGGTCGCATTTGCTGCAACTGGCCAGGTGACGTGCTGGAACGAGCATATCCACTGGTGTTGGAATCGGATGCGCCCTGACCGCCGACGTGCCTTTTTGCTGGAACCTGCTAGTATGTTACTACAATCGAACTATCTTGGAGTTTCATGTTGTGGTTTTTTTTTTTTGCTGGAACCGATGTTTTTTTGTCTGGAATATGCTATTTTTTACTTCACCTGGCCACTGGAGGTTTTTGTTACCCAAGTTTTTTTGCCGAAAAACGACGGTGCTATTCGACGCCGACGGCAAGCCGGAGCCGGTGACATGAGGATGCTACAACCATGGTGATCGTGCGCTGGAACCGGCCGGTGTTAGAGCTGCAGTCTTCAACAACAGAAGCTGGGACATACTGGTGGTCGTGCCCGGACTTCCTATGGCCGTTGGGACGGCCCTGAAACAAAGGACGACAAGCTGACAACTCACTGGTGTTGCCTGGGCCGACGAACGAGGCCGCCGCATCTTGTGAAGAAGCAGCCCGACGGAGGAGGCGCCATGCGCTTGGCGACTCCGCTCTCTCCCCTAGGCGCGCTATGAGGGTGGAAGGTTGGGAACGAAGGAGGGAATCAGATCTGACGACTGGGAGATGAAACATCGAATGAGAGGGTGTGACCGGCGGAAAGTTTGGACTGACCGAGCGGCGGCTAGCGCTGCCCCCTTAAAGCATCTACAGTCGGACGCCTCAAATTCTCCTCAAACGACCGGGCGGACGTCCTGATCACTGACCGGTAAAAAAATATACATACTCCCTCCGGTTCTTTTTTAGCCTGCATATAAGTTTTGTCCGAAGCCAAAGTATCCCTAATTTAACCAAATTTATAGAAAAAATTATCAACATTCATAATGCCAAATTAATATTGTTGGATTCATTATGAAATATAGCTTCATAGTATATATATTTGATATTGTAGTTGTTGACATTTTTAAATATAAATTTGATCAAATATTGTAAAGCTTGGCTTGACACAAATCGAATACGCGGAGTAAAAATGACCAGAGAGGGAGTACACTACTCAGTGGTGCGTGAAGTTCACTGGGGTTGTGTATTGTTACTTTTCTCTTCCCACAGACGGAACATTGGCCGTCCCCTCCCCTTCGTCTACAGGAGAGAGGCGATTTTCTGAACCCATCCCGGTCAACCCACCTCGCCGCCGAGGATCCGGTGGTTTCCTCCCCTCCGCCGGCTGCTTCGGCAGCGGGAGGGTGGGGGAACGCCGGATCTCGGTGTGTAAATAGTGTAGGGTTTGCTAGGAGCTCAGCCGGCGGCGCTGTGGAGGCGGTGGTGCGGTCGGTGTTGTGTTTGGTGGCGGCGTTCTTCCCCTTCGACGTCGGCGTTCTCCGGAGCTCCGCCGTGGAGCGGCCGCCTTCCTCGCACTCGCAGCTCCTGAGAGCTGCCGTGTGCGGTTACCCCCGGCCGGATTCGAGGCGACGGATCCGGCGTTGCAAGATCTTGAGGAAGAAGATGGTGAAGCTTGGTACGTTGACGACGGCGGCCTTCGAGGTAGGTCTTTCAAGGCCGGTGGATGGAGACTTCCCGTTCGCTGGGGGTCTGCTTCAGTTCCAAGGCGTTGGTAGCAGCTGCGACGGCGCGTCCCCGCCAGCTTCGCCGCGCCGCCGTGGTCGGATTGCAGGAGGGCCTGTTTGTAATTTTGCTTTATCTGTGGACCTTTCTGTAATGTTGCCAATTTAATATCAGTTTCTTTCTCCCGCAAAAAAAAAAAACGACTCAGTGGTGCGTAAGATGTTTTTTTCTTGGCAAAGATCTGTCTAGATCCTGTGCAGATTTCACTCGTACTCATTGCAGATGTGGATTTCCCTTGTTTTTTCCGTGCGATAGGTACATGGTCCCCACTAAACCGGCTTCGTGTCCGCACCAAATGACAGGGCAAGGCGCTGGCCGCTGGGCCTGCATTCATGGGGGACCTCAACGCCTCCCTAGTGGGCAACGGCATCAAGAGGTCATGGGCGCCCTACTCTAAACAACAGCGCTAGGCTTGCGACTTGTGAGTTGATTGATCATGGAGTAGCAGGAGAGGCTGGAGGGACCGAGGGTGAACTTTAGCGAGTTGCCGCCGCCGTCGGGTGCTGTCGACGGGGACCTCTCTTCCACAGCCCCTGTCCTAGTCACGGTCTGCGGCCAACGGGTTCGGCGTGGTTAGAGCAGCCAACGCCTTAAACTGACCTCAAACGTTTGGATGGTTCGACCGGTCAAAAAAAACCAGCACATTCAGACGCGTCAAACCAACCTCAAACGTCCTGACTGTCTCGCGTCCTTTCGTATCTAATTCAAATATAGGCCGGATATAAGATATGTGGATGACGAGATTTGAGGAGTGCCCAGTCAGTGCTCACGCCTGTAGCTGCTCTTAGGGCAATTTCAACACAATTCAGCAAATGGATGGAATCAAATGTCCCTGGATTTTCTCTCTTTTTTCCTCCTCTAACCCTAGACGGCTAGGACAAACTCTCTTCCTCCAAACTTCACCGACCAGCCCGTGGATTCGTCTCCCATCTATCTGCCGCTCCGGTGGCGGTGAGGGAATCCTAGTGCCTCCGCTCCGGTTAGTAGTTTAGATTTAGAGTTTTTTAGTCCTCGAGGGTGTAGCGCTCGGACTGATGACAACGCTTCTTCGTCGAATTTTCCTTCCGGGCTCGATTCTCGTCGAGTTCGTCCGTCTGCACGTAGTCGACAGAGCTCCGACGTAGATTCATATTGTCTCCTTGGGACTATGAGGTTAGGGTTTCTTGTTATATGGCGAGATTTGGTGTTAGATGCTTCAGATCTATACAAGGGTTCAATGGCGACGACTGTGGCTCAAGGGTGTTGCTCCTTAGGGGCACGTGAATGAAGACTTCCCGACTGTCATCGACAAGGTCAAGTCGGCTCCGGTAGGCGAGTGGCGACAGCGACGCGTTAGTGACTCGTTCTGGCGCCAACAGTGGTCTTTCGATGGTCTCAAAAGCCAAATTTAATTTTTGTTATGTTAGATATATTTTGTAATTCTGCTGAACTTTTATGATAGATATGGTCATTTTCGCAAAAAAGTCAATGAACATGTTCAGACGTGTGCATGTACAACTGGCAGGATGTTAGAGCAACTACAGTCGAACCTAGCTATGTGTACACAGACAATAACTGGTCATCCCTCATTTGTCCGGGTCCACGGCCAGGTACCTCGTTAGAGAATCCTCAGACCCACACAATCACATGCAACGTAAACTTAACTCACGTAATACATCTCGATCCCACACATATCGTTCGACTGCTTCATGATGCATGTTATCGGACTACCAAAAATTGGCATGCTTTACTACATCATACATGCCATCAGACTAAAAAAATTGTCATGTTCTTCATACTAAAGCTATGGAGAAAGTTCATCCATTGTTGCCCTTGTCCTTGTTGTTGCCTTTGTCGTCTTTGTTGTGAAAGTAGCGCTCGAAGACGCAAAATGGTTTGTGCCGAATCTGCTCACTACCGGAGTTGTCTAACCCATCACTGGCTTCCTCCTCCTCTTTGGGGGGCATCCGGCCATGGCACGGACGCCCGGCTTTGCTCCCTTGCGAGGGCGCGTGTTATTTGATACGTCTCCAACGTATCTATAATTTTTTATTGTTCCATACTATTATATTATTCATCTTGGATGTTTTATATGCATTATTATGCTATTTTATATTATTTTTTGGGACTAACCTATTAACCTAGTGCCCAGTGCCAGTTGCTGTTTTTTCCCTTTATTTTTGTCTTTTACAGAAAATAAATACCAAACGGAGTCCAAGCGAAACGAAATTTTTGACGGTTTTTCTTGGACGAGAAGACACCTAGGAAGCTTCAGGAGGAGGCCAGAAGGCCCACGGGTGAGCCACAAGCTCACCAGGCACGCCCTATGAGCTTGTGGGCCTCCCGTGACTCCTCTAACCCTAATCTCAACTCTATAAATACCCAAATATTCCCCGTATATCAGAGGGCACACCAAAAATACTTTTCTGCCGCCGCAAGCTTATGTTCTCATGAGATCCCATCTTGAGGCCTTTTCTGGCACTCCGCCGGAGGGGGGATTCGATCACGGAGGGCCTCTACATCAACCTTGCTGCCCTTCCGATGATGTGTGAGTAGTTTATCACAGACCTACGGGTCCATAACTAGTAGCTAGATGGTTTTTTCTCTCTCTTTGATCTTCAATACAATGTTCTCCTCGATGTTCTTGGAGTTTTATTCGATGTAATCTTCTTTTGCGGTGCGTTTGTTGAGATTCGATGAATTGTGGATTTATGATCAGATTATCTATGAATATTATGTGAGTCTTTTCTGAACTCTTTTATGCATGATTAAGATAGCTTTGTATTTCTCTCTGATCTATTGATTTGATTTGGTCAACTAGATTGATTTATCTTACAATGGGAGAGGTGCTTTGTAATGGGTTCAATCTTGCGGTGTCCTCACCAAGTGATAGAAGGGGTAGCGAGGCACGTATTTGTATTGTTGTCATTAAGGATAAAAAGATGGGGTTCATACCATATTGATTGGACCTATCCTTCTACATCATGTCATCTTGCTTAAGGCGTTACTCCGTTCTTGTTAACTTAATACACTAGATGCATGCTGGATAGCGGTCGATGTGTTGAGTAATGGTACTAGATGTAGGCAGCAGTCGGTCTACTTGTCACGGACGTGATGCCTATATTCATGATTATTGCCTTGGATATCGTCATAATTTTGTGCTTTTCTATCAATTCCTCAACAGTAATTTGTTTACCCATCGTATGTGTTCTTTTAAGAGAGAAGCCTCTAGTGAAAACCATGGCCCCCGAGTCTATTTCTTATCATATATTTTCAGATCTATAAAACCAAAAATACAAAAATACTTTGTTACTTTATTTATATTTACTTTATTTTGCACTTTTATTTATCTTTTATACCTATCTCTATCAGATCTCACTTTTGCTAGTGACCGTGAAGGGATTAAAAACCCCTTTTTACGTTGTGTGCAAGTGTTTGTTAGTTTGTGCAGGTGCAACTATTGGAGACTTGGGTGTCCTCCTACTGGATTGATACCTTGGTTCTTAACTGAGGGAAATACTTATCTCTACTTTGCTGCATCATCCTTTTCTCTTCAAGGGAAAAACCAACACAAGGTTAAGAAGTAGCATTATCCCCCTTTGTCGCTTCTCGACGATGTGGGCACAAAAGGCTTCCTTGTCCAAGGCGGCGTGCGACACCGCCTCCGTGGCATCGGCCTCTAGGGCTGACACGGCATCCCGCGCCCTTTGCCTCGCACAGCATGCACGCCGCGCGTCCGCAGCGGATGGGCCATGACTCATACCGGCATTGACCTCCGACTCGGAGCTCGATGTTGCGGGGACGAGGCACCGCCGAAGGGGTTGCGCCACCAACCTGGGGTTGCGATGCCAAACGGTGGTCACCACTTCCGGTGAGGCAGCGGTCGGGCCCCGGTGGCCGGTGGATCCAAGTGTCATTTGCGTGGACGCAATGGATCCCCGTCAGATCTAGTCCAATCGCGGTCGGTTGCACTCCTCCCGAGAGCAGCGAATAGCCATGCGAACGACCATCTCCTCCTCGTCCCCACATGGGACGAGGTCCCAGTCGATGGATCTGGAGATCTCGGAGTTAGATCCGCTACCCGCCGTGCTGGAGAAAGCCTAAGATGGTCGGAAAGGAGCTTGGGGTAGAGTGGAGTGGAGTGGCTAGGGTTTCAACCGGGATGCAGATAGGGACGAATATATGTGAGGTAGGGGTAGACCAGCGTGGGACGGATCCAGCGTGTCTGATGCACCCAGGCGCGTTCGGGCCTCCCCATATCTGCCCATATATTGGCTGGATATGAGGTATTCCGATCAACCCTGACATATAGGGGCGGTATGAGGGGTGCATTGTCCCCCCCCCCCCCCCCCCCCCCCCCCCCCCCCCCCCCCCCCCCCCCCCCCCCCCCCCCCCCCCCCCCCCCCCCCCCCCCCCCCCCCCCCCCCCCCCCCCCCCCCCCCCCCCCCCCCCCCCCCCCCCCCCCCCCCCCCCCCCCCCCCCCCCCCCCCCCCCCCCCCCCCCCCCCCCCCCCCCCCCCCCCCCCCCCCCCCCCCCCCCCCCCCCCCCCCCCCCCCCCCCCCCCCCCCCCCCCCCCCCCCCCCCCCCCCCCCCCCCCCCCCCCCCCCCCCCCCCCCCCCCCCCCCCCCCCCCCCCCCCCCCCCCCCCCCCCCCCCCCCCCCCCCCCCCCCCCCCCCCCCCCCCCCCCCCCCCCCCCCCCCCCCCCCCCCCCCCCCCCCCCCCCCCCCCCCCCCCCCCCCCCCCCCCCCCCCCCCCCCCCCCCCCCCCCCCCCCCCCCCCCCCCCCCCCCCCCCCCCCCCCCCCCCCCCCCCCCCCCCCCCCCCCCCCCCCCCCCCCCCCCCCCCCCCCCCCCCCCCCCCCCCCCCCCCCCCCCCCCCCCCCCCCCCCCCCCCCCCCCCCCCCCCCCCCCCCCCCCCCCCCCCCCCCCCCCCCCCCCCCCCCCCCCCCCCCCCCCCCCCCCCCCCCCCCCCCCCCCCCCCCCCCCCCCCCCCCCCCCCCCCCCCCCCCCCCCCCCCCCCCCCCCCCCCCCCCCCCCCCCCCCCCCCCCCCCCCCACCACCATGGCAGCCCTTGGGCCGGCCCACACCTTGTCTCCCCCATTGGGGGGTCCCCCCAACAAGCCACCAACATGTCTCCATGAAACATGCATGCTCCCTAGACAAAAAGCCACCAAACAAGCAACCCCCGATTCATGGGATCTTGTCCCCTCGCGCTGAGACAAGATGTTTTCCGCGAAACTTTTTTCTGAAAAATTCCAGAAGGTCCCAGAACATTTCTGGCACCCTCTAAAATTATTCTGGGCATGATCCGAAACATTTTCGGTGCGGTGGTTTTTATCAGCGGAAAGCATCAACAGCGGTTACGGCAGTTTCGGAACATTTCCGGTTTTTATCTCTGAAAATTCCCAGAAGTTCCCAGCCCAATTCTGACATCCTCTGAAAATTTCCATGCGATGCCGAAACCCTATTTGACCTAATAATATATTCCGAAACACCTTTTCGGTTTTACCGAAACTCTTTCGGTGTTCTCTCTCCGGAACTCTTCCGTTATCTCCGAAACTTTTTTGGTGATTTTCTCTCAGACTCCTTGTCTAGAATTCAGCAGATAGATGACCCTTAAGCGTGTGACCCTATAGGTTCGGTGAAGTATAGACATGACACGGAACCCCTTCCGATCAATGATCAACATCGGAGCCGTGGACACCCATATTGACCCCTATACCCACACGAATGAATATTCGAGTGAACCTCCAGTTGCCGTTTGCTATACCTGTTGCTTCACGATATGTTACAAATACCCGAGGTGAGACATGTTGGCATTCCCCCCCCCCCCCCCCCCCCCCCCCCCCCCCCCCCCCCCCCCCCCCCCCCCCCCCCCCCCCCCCCCCCCCCCCCCCCCCCCCCCCCCCCCCCCCCCCCCCCCCCCCCCCCCCCCCCCCCCCCCCCCCCCCCCCCCCCCCCCCCCCCCCCCCCCCCCCCCCCCCCCCCCCCCCCCCCCCCCCCCCCCCCCCCCCCCCCCCCCCCCCCCCCCCCCCCCCCCCCCCCCCCCCCCCCCCCCCCCCCCCCCCCCCCCCCCCCCCCCCCCCCCCCCCCCCCCCCCCCCCCCCCCCCCCCCCCCCCCCCCCCCCCCCCCCCCCCCCCCCCCCCCCCCCCCCCCCCCCCCCCCCCCCCCCCCCCCCCCCCCCCCCCCCCCCCCCCCCCCCCCCCCCCCCCCCCCCCCCCCCCCCCCCCCCCCCCCCCCCCCCCCCCCCCCCCCCCCCCCCCCCCCCCCCCCCCCCCCCCCCCCCCCCCCCCCCCCCCCCCCCCCCCCCCCCCCCCCCCCCCCCCCCCCCCCCCCCCCCCCCCCCCCCCCCCCCCCCCCCCCCCCCCCCCCCCCCCCCCCCCCCCCCCCCCCCCCCCCCCCCCCCCCCCCCCCCCCCCCCCCCCCCCCCCCCCCCCCCCCCCCCCCCCCCCCCCCCCCCCCCCCCCCCCCCCCCCCCCCCCCCCCCCCCCCCCCCCCCCCCCCCCCCCCCCCCCCCCCCCCCCCCCCCCCCCCCCCCCCCCCCCCCCCCCCCCCCCCCCCCCCCCCCCCCCCCCCCCCCCCCCCCCCCCCCCCCCCCCCCCCCCCCCCCCCCCCCCCCCCCCCCCCCCCCCCCCCCCCCCCCCCCCCCCCCCCCCCCCCCCCCCCCCCCCCCCCCCCCCCCCCCCCCCCCCCCCCCCCCCCCCCCCCCCCCCCCCCCCCCCCCCCCCCCCCCCCCCCCCCCCCCCCCCCCCCCCCCCCCCCCCCCCCCCCCCCCCCCCCCCCCCCCCCCCCCCCCCCCCCCCCCCCCCCCCCCCCCCCCCCCCCCCCCCCCCCCCCCCCCCCCCCCCCCCCCCCCCCCCCCCCCCCCCCCCAAGACCCATCCATTAGCTTAGCATATGATTGTTCAGTTTATTGCTACTGCTTTCTTAATGTCAAATACATGTTCCTTCGACCATGAGATCATGCAACTCCCGGATACTGGAAGAATACCTTGTGTGCTATCAAATGTCACAACGTAACTGGGTGATCATAAAGATGCTCTACATGTATCTCCGAAGGTGTCTGTTGAGTTGGCGTGAATCGAGAATGGGATTTGTCACTCCGTGTATCGGAGAGGTGTCTCTGGGCCCTCTCGGCAATACACATCACAAGAAGCTTGCAAGCAAAGTAACTAAGGAGTTAGTTGCAAGATGATGTATTACGGAATGAGTAAAGAGACTTGCCGGTAACGAGATTGAACTAGGTATAGAGATACCGACGATCGAATCTCGGGCAAGTAACATACCGACAGACAAAGGGAATTACGTATGTTGTCATAAAGGTTCAACCGATAAAAGATCTTCGTGGAATATGTAGGAATCAATATGGGCATCCAGGTCCCGCTATTGGTTATTGACGGGAGAGGTGTCTCAGTCATGACTACATAATTCCCGAACCCGCAGGGTCGCACGCTTAACGTTCGTTGACGCTA
>JAAAWM010011991.1:0-140803 GCA_036873465.1 Thinopyrum obtusiflorum
TTTGGTAGACATGTCCTTCACATAGAAAACTTGCGCCACATCATTGGCTAGGATGAATGGTTCGTCTGTGTACCCAAGATTGTTGAGATCCACTGTTGTCATTCCGTACTGCGGGTCTACCTGTACCCCGCCTCCTGACCGATTGACCCATTTGCACCGAAACAAAGGGACCTTAAAATCATGTCCATAGTCAAGTTCCCATATGTCCACTATGTAACCATAATATGTGTCCTTTCCCCTGTTGGTTGCTGCATCAAAGCGGACACCACTGTTTTGGTTGGTGCTCTTTTGATCTTGGGCGATCGTGTAAAATGTATTCTCATTTATCTCGTACCCTTGGTAAGTCAATACAGTCGAAGATGGTGTCCTGGCCAACGAGTACAGCTCATCTCCAACAATGTTGTCACCCATGAGATGTGTTTGCAACCAACTGCCGAAAGTCCTGATGTGTTCACATGTAATCCAGTCGTCACACTGCTCCGGGTGTTTGGAGCGCAGAATATTCTTGTGTTCATTGACATACGGGGTCACCAAGGTAGAATTTTGTAGAACTGTGTAGTGTGTTTGAGCCCAAGAATGCCCGTCCCTACATATTATTGAATCCGCTCCTAGCGTGCCTTTTCCAGTCAGTCTCCCCTCATACCGCGATTGAGGGAGACCAATCGGCTTAAGGTCAGGAATGAAGTCAACACAAAACCCAATGACCTCCTCTGTTTGCCGGCCCATGAAGATGCTTCCTTCTGGCCTAGCACGGTTACGAACATATTTCTTTAAGACTCCCATGAACCTCTCAAAGGGGAACATATTGTGTAGGAATACAGGACCCAGAATGGCAATCTCGTCGACTAGATGAACTAGGACGTGCGTCATGATATTGAAGAAGGATGGTGGGAACACCAGCTCGAAACTGTCAAGACATTGCACCAAATCATTCTTTAACCTTGGTAGGATTTCTGGATCAATTACCTTCTGAGAGATTGCATTGAGGAATGCACATAGCTTCACAATGGCTAATCGAACGTTTTCCGGTAGAAGCCCCCTCAATGCAACCGAAAGCAGTTGCGTCATAATCACGTGGCAATCATGAGACTTTAGGTTCTGGAACTTTTTCTCTGCCATATTTATTATTCCCTTTATATTCGACGAGAAGCCAGATGGGACCTTCATACTGAGCAGGCATTCAAAGAAGATTTCCTTCTCTTCTTTGGTAAGAGCGTAGCTGGCAGGACCTTCATACTGCTTTGGATGCATGCCATCTTTTTCGTGCACACGTTGCTGATCCTCCCGTGCCTCCGGTATATCTTTTGTCTTCCCATACACGCCCAAGAAGCCTAGCAGGTTCACACAAAGATTCTTCGTCATGTGCATCACGTCGATTGCAGAGCGGACCTCTAGGTCTTTCCAATAGGGTAGATCCCAAAATATAGATTTCTTCTTCCACATGGGTGCGCGTCCCTCAGCGTCATTCGGAACAGATTGTCCGCCAGGACCCTTTCCATAGATTACTTGTAAATCCTTGACCATATCAAGTATGGCATCACCAGTATGGAGGGCGGGCTTCTTCCGGTGATCTGCCTCACCTTTGAAATGCTTGCCTTTCTTTCTTAAGACATGGTTGGTCGAAAGAAATCGACGATGTCCCAGGTACACATTCTTCCTGCATTGGGGGGGGGGGGGGGGGGGGGGGGGGGGGGGGGGGGGGGGGGGGGGGGGGGGGGGGGGGGGGGGGGGGGGGGGGGGGGGGGGGGGGGGGGGGGGGGGGGGGGGGGGGGGGGGGGGGGGGGGGGGGGGGGGGGGGGGGGGGGGGGGGGGGGGGGGGGGGGGGGGGGGGGGGGGGGGGGGGGGGGGGGGGGGGGGGGGGGGGGGGGGGGGGGGGGGGGGGGGGGGGGGGGGGGGGGGGGGGGGGGGGGGGGGGGGGGGGGGGGGGGGGGGGGGGGGGGGGGGGGGGGGGGGGGGGGGGGGGGGGGGGGGGGGGGGGGGGGGGGGGGGGGGGGGGGGGGGGGGGGGGGGGGGGGGGGGGGGGGGGGGGGGGGGGGGGGGGGGGGGGGGGGGGGGGGGGGGGGGGGGGGGGGGGGGGGGGGGGGGGGGGGGGGGGGGGGGGGGGGGGGGGGGGGGGGGGGGGGGGGGGGGGGGGGGGGGGGGGGGGGGGGGGGGGGGGGGGGGGGGGGGGGGGGGGGGGGGGGGGGGGGGGGGGGGGGGGGGGGGGGGGGGGGGGGGGGGGGGGGGGGGGGGGGGGGGGGGGGGGGGGGGGGGGGGGGGGGGGGGGGGGGGGGGGGGGGGGGGGGGGGGGGGGGGGGGGGGGGGGGGGGGGGGGGGGGGGGGGGGGGGGGGGGGGGGGGGGGGGGGGGGGGGGGGGGGGGGGGGGGGGGGGGGGGGGGGGGGGGGGGGGGGGGGGGGGGGGGGGGGGGGGGGGGGGGGGGGGGGGGGGGGGGGGGGGGGGGGGGGGGGGGGGGGGGGGGGGGGGGGGGGGGGGGGGGGGGGGGGGGGGGGGGGGGGGGGGGGGGGGGGGGGGGGGGGGGGGGGGGGGGGGGGGGGGGGGGGGGGGGGGGGGGGGGGGGGGGGGGGGGGGGGGGGGGGGGGGGGGGGGGGGGGGGGGGGGGGGGGGGGGGGGGGGGGGGGGGGGGGGGGGGGGGGGGGGGGGGGGGGGGGGGGGGGGGGGGGGGGGGGGGGGGGGGGGGGGGGGGGGGGGGGGGGGGGGGGGGGGGGGGGGGGGGGGGGGGGGGGGGGGGGGGGGGGGGGGGGGGGGGGGGGGGGGGGGGGGGGGGGGGGGGGGGGGGGGGGGGGGGGGGGGGGGGGGGGGGGGGGGGGGGGGGGGGGGGGGGGGGGGGGGGGGGGGGGGGGGGGGGGGGGGGGGGGGGGGGGGGGGGGGGGGGGGGGGGGGGGGGGGGGGGGGGGGGGGGGGGGGGGGGGGGGGGGGGGGGGGGGGGGGGGGGGGGGGGGGGGGGGGGGGGGGGGGGGGGGGGGGGGGGGGGGGGGGGGGGGGGGGGGGGGGGGGGGGGGGGGGGGGGGGGGGGGGGGGGGGGGGGGGGGGGGGGGGGGGGGGGGGGGGGGGGTCGCCCTCAATATCACCAGGGTCATCTCGTCTGATCTTATACCGCAATGCGCCGCATACCGGACATGCATTCAAATCCTCGTACTCCTCACCGCGGTAGAGGATGCAGTCATTAGTGTGGCACCCCGGCTCAGAGGAAACCGGAATGCCCCGTATTCCAGCCCAGAGACAAGTCTTCTGGAATACGGCACTGTTGGCATAGAACAAATCAGCTCTTTATTACTATGGATAAGGTTAAAAGGGTACAAGGATTACATCGGCACGGCGATACTACGCCTGCCCAGGGTAGCTCTATGCTAACAGCGGAACAACCTGAGGAAGCGGAGTAATACTCGGCAGCGGAACAACGACGCCGGTGATGGACTCCACTCCGCAGGGACTCTGGCTGGAACGCGTATCCTAGCTCGCGAACTCGGAATCCTCGACAAGCAAGCAATCATGGCATGACCTGCAAACTGGCATGACACGCCAGGTGAGTACTTTGAATGTACTCGCAAGCTCACGACAACCAAACAATGCAGCAAACAATAGCATGGCAATTATCATATTAAATGCTTAAGTAGATTACTTACTGTTATCAATCAACTTACTCTCATCCGGGTTGTCCCACAACCCTCTGAATACTCATGATCCACACAGTATAAGACAAGTTCTTCCATCATTATTATCATTATTACGGTTGACCACCTAGTGAGGTCTGGACGGGCTGTCCAATACCGTGGACGCGGGGGGGGGGGGGGGGGGGGGGGGGGGGGGGGGGGGGGGGGGGGGGGGGGGGGGGGGGGGGGGGGGGGGGGGGGGGGGGGGGGGGGGGGGGGGGGGGGGGGGGGGGGGGGGGGGGGGGGGGGGGGGGGGGGGGGGGGGGGGGGGGGGGGGGGGGGGGGGGGGGGGGGGGGGGGGGGGGGGGGGGGGGGGGGGGGGGGGGGGGGGGGGGGGGGGGGGGGGGGGGGGGGGGGGGGGGGGGGGGGGGGGGGGGGGGGGGGGGGGGGGGGGGGGGGGGGGGGGGGGGGGGGGGGGGGGGGGGGGGGGGGGGGGGGGGGGGGGGGGGGGGGGGGGGGGGGGGGGGGGGGGGGGGGGGGGGGGGGGGGGGGGGGGGGGGGGGGGGGGGGGGGGGGGGGGGGGGGGGGGGGGGGGGGGGGGGGGGGGGGGGGGGGGGGGGGGGGGGGGGGGGGGGGGGGGGGGGGGGGGGGGGGGGGGGGGGGGGGGGGGGGGGGGGGGGGGGGGGGGGGGGGGGGGGGGGGGGGGGGGGGGGGGGGGGGGGGGGGGGGGGGGGGGGGGGGGGGGGGGGGGGGGGGGGGGGGGGGGGGGGGGGGGGGGGGGGGGGGGGGGGGGGGGGGGGGGGGGGGGGGGGGGGGGGGGGGGGGGGGGGGGGGGGGGGGGGGGGGGGGGGGGGGGGGGGGGGGGGGGGGGGGGGGGGGGGGGGGGGGGGGGGGGGGGGGGGGAAGAGTCGGTGCCGGGGAGGGCCGTAGCGGAGGCGCCACGCGGTGGCCGGAGGAACGGGCGGCGGCCGCATGTGGGCACGCGCCTACGGGCACGCCGGTGATCTCTCGGAGGGGCTATTTTCGGGCAAGGGGTAAAAGGGTCATTTTCACTGTGTCAAAACAGTATGAAAATGGTACCAACATGACGGGCTTGACGAGACGAGGAAGTGGGCATTGGTTTCACCTGATTTGGAGCTATGAGCAAAAAGTTATGAGGGATTTTCTGTCAGGGACCTATCTGCAAAATAAATAATTGCATCCGGGTCCCTGGGTAGAACGGCTGGTCGCGCAATTTAGTGGAATACGCCTTCCCGCGGGAAACACGGAAACGAGGCGGGGGCGCATCCACTTATCCAGCGTGGCACCCCCTCCTCTCACCGACAGGTGGGACCTGCACCCCTTCTCTCTCCTCCTCCTCTTTCTTCTTCCTCCTCTTCAACTCTTCCCCGACAGCGAACAGAGGAGGGGCAGGGAGGCTCGGCCGGCGACTGGCCTGGCCGGCTCCGGCCATCTCCGGCGAGGGCGCGGGCGCCAGCGAGCGCGCCGAGGAACGCCGCGACCAGCAGGAGGCGCAGGAGTGGCGGGGGTCAGCAGAGGGGACCGGCCGCTGCAGGGTACAGAGAGAGACTCCGGCGAGGGCCCCCGGCGTCTCCGGCCGCCCCCGGTGAGGCTGAGACCACCTACGGGCTCCTGGTGCCATACCGCATCCAACCCGAGGAAGAGTCGGTGCCGGGGAGGGCCGTAGCGGAGGCGCCACGCGGTGGCCGGGAGGAACGGGCGGCGGCCGCATGTGGGCACGCGCCTACGGGCACGCCGGTGATGAGGGGAGAGGTGGGGAAGGTTTGCCGGGCTCTGGTTGGTCTCCTGGTGGTGGTAGGATGGAGGATGGGAGCGCGGCTCGCCGGAATTTAGCCGGGCTCCGACGGCGGCCACGGTGGCAATGGGCGGCGGGGAATGGCTCCGGTGATGGTTGGATGGTTCGGGGAGGATCAGTGGAGTATGGTGGGGCTGATGGTGTGCTCAGGAGGGCTCGAAGCAGCCTATAAATAGGCGGGCGGCGCGGAAGGGATGAGCACGCTGCCGTGGCGGCCTTATCGCCATACTGGAGCTCGAGGGGTGGCGTGGCTGGACGGTAGCGGCGTCGGGAGGCTTCATGGAGGGGTGGAGAGGTCTCAGGCGAGCTCGGGAAGGCTCGGGAGATCTCCGGCACATGGACATGTCGGCGACCACGGCTGCAGGTCACGGGCGCGGCTGCTGCACCGCATCAGAGGGGACATGAGAGGGGGAGAGGGGTCCAGGGAGAAGAGGACGGCGAGGGGGAGCTGTTGGACACGACAAGGCGCGCGGAAACGACGAGCAGAGGAGGGGCCCGAGCAAACGACATCCAGCTCGCGTCCATGGCGTGCCAGGGCAGTAGTCACCGCGTGTACATGCTTGGAGGGGACGAGAGAGGCCGGCACACTTTGTCTGGGGTGTAGTCCTTCCTCCCCAAGGCATCACAGAAGTGAAAGGTCATCGAAAGAGGCCAAGAGTGGATGTGAGGCTTCACTGGAAGTGTGCTGCAGCAAACTTGACCACACCACTGTGATGAACAGAGAATGGATAAGGGTCAAAGCTGATGTCTGGGAGGTTTAGGTTAAGAAGGACTATAATCCTGTGCAATTAGAGAGGATTTGGACAAGTATTTAGCATAGTTGCTTTGCAACTGACCAAACTGGTCCAGAAAACAGATCTTGATGTGGCACTCACATATAGTGTTGCCCTGGGCTGAAAATGGGCATAGGATGATGATTTGGTCATATGAGAGTGCCATAAAAATTTCATGCCATTTGGACAAGCCAAAATGGTACTTCCTTCATAATGGACCTCTCTGACCAGTATCTTAGAAAAATAGCTGAGAAGAAATGGCTAGATAGAATGAGCTCAAATTTTGTGGAGAAAGTTTATATGGGTAGTAGAATGTTCTGGTAAATTTTCAGCAATTATGAAGCAATATAAAATATAGTTGCTTCACAACAGAAAAATATGACCAGAAGCAAAGAATTGAAGGTATGCTCACATAGAAGATGGGATGATGCTCAAATCTTGTGGATAGTGTTAATTTGAGCATATGAAGATGCTTGCAAAATTTCAACTCATTTGGATACTCTTAGCTAGCACTTGCTTCACAAAGCTTCCACTAGATCAGAAACTTTGGAAATTAGCCAAGAAATATTTACTATACAAATTGAGTTGAATTTTGTCATGTGGCAAAGATATGGATAGGAAAGAGTGACCAAAAAGTTTGAGAGCAAGCAAGCAAATATAAAGGGTACTTGCTTCTCAACTTGACAGCTAGAGCAGAATCAGAAAAGGAATATTGGTGAAATATTTCTGAACATGGCAAGCAAGGATTTTGACAGATATGACCCAAACAATTTATGAGAATTATTTGGGAATTTTTGGAATGATAGAAATGTGGGTTGCTTCACAACCCAGGGCAGACAGGGTTATTCCTTTAATAGAAAAAGGAATATTCCCAAGAAAAGAATGTTGGGATTGGTCCAAGATGGAAATGGCTAGGTCTTGGGATGGTTTCGAGGTTGACAAGCCACTTGGGAAGAGGAATCAAGGGTGATCCCTCCAGGTTCTAAGACTACCAATCCACTGAAAAGCGAATCCAGACCAAAATCAAAAGAAAAAAGAAATGGGCAAAATCCAGGGTGTTACAATTAGGGCATGCATGTATCTTCTGCACCTCTAATCCTAGAGGGCAGAGAACCTTCTTTGCTCCGTACGTACTGTCAGGCAATTCGTTATCCTTTGGAAGTTTCTTCTTCATTATTTTCAGTAACTTCTCAAATCCCTTGTCAGATAAACCATTCTCTGCCTTCCATTCCAGCAATTCCAGTGTGGTACCGAGCTTTGTGTTGCCATCTTCGCAATTTGGGTACAACCGTTTTTTGTGATCCTCTAACATGCGATCGAACTTTTACTTCTCCTTTTCACTCTCGCATTCTCTCTGTGCATCAACAATGACCCGGCGAAGATCATCAGCGGGCACATCGTCTGTTGCCTCTTCATCTTCAGCTTCCCCCGTTGCAGTATCGCCGTGTTCAGCGTACATAGGATGATAGTTGTCATCATCCTCTTCTTCTTCGTTGTCTTCCATCATAACCCCTCTTTCTCCATGCTTGGTCCAAACATTATAGTGTGGCATGAAACCCTTCTCAAGCAGGTGAACGTGAAGGGTTTTTGACGAAGAGTAAGACTTCGTATTCCCACAGCCAGTACATGGACAACACATAAAACCATTCTGCTTGGTTGCCTCAGCCACTTCGAGAAAATTATGCAGGCCGTCAATGTAGTCGGAGGTGCATCGGTCACCGTACATCCATTGTCGGTTCATCTGCGTGCATTATATAATTAAGTATATCAAAAACCATTACAGAACAATAATAAAAGTAAGAAAATTATACAAGTAGCTATATAACTCATACAACAAGTAAGAATTTTTTTCTTTCAAAAAGAAGATAAGAACAAGAGGCTCACCACGGTGGTGCCGGCGACGAGATCGGCACGGGCGATCGACGGCGGTGAGGACGGGGACGGGACGGGACGGACCGCCAAACCTAGACAAATCTTGAGGAAAATGGAGCTTGGATGTCGAGCTTGGAGAGGAGAAAGCTTAAGTGTGGCTCGGGTATTTCATCGAACACCTCATGTGCATGCATAGAAGGGAGAACAGAGCAGCGCATGCACACCTCCCACACGGCCAAAAAACAGAGGAGAGGGTGGGCAGGGGTATATATAGGCATCTCTTTTGTCCTAGTTGGTGGCCAGAACCAGGACAGAAGACTGACCTTTAGTCCCGGTTCCAGCCACCAACCGGGACTAAAGGTGCTGCGTCAGGAGCGAGGCCCATTGGTCCCGGTTCGTGGCTGGAACCGGGACCAAAGGGGTCAGACGAACCGGGACCAATGGCCCCCGAGGCCCGGCCGGCGCCCTGGCCTCACGAACCGGGACTGATGCACCCTTTTGTCCCGGTTCGTAAGAGAACCGGGATTAATGCCCTTATCTGGCCTGGACGAAAGCCCTGTTTTCTACTAGTGGCAGCATGCTGGCGCGTGGTAGTCCGGTGGTGGACAATGGCTATGCACTAGTCTGGCAGCGATCCAACAGGCATCGGCGGCTATGCGCTGACGTGTCATGTACTGGGGAGGTTATTGGGAGAGTTTATTCCCTCACAGGGGGGTGGAGCTATTTTTTGTGATCACCAAATTTTTTTTCGGAAAAGGAGAGCTGTTGGAGATACTCATAAACATCTTGAGAAATTTTAAGGTGGTCCAAAGCAATATGAGCCTTAAATTTTTGTAATCCAGTGGTTGATATAACTATTATCTCTTAGGAGGTAATAGACCATTAATGCCACTGTGAGGGTTAGTATGGACATTGTTGTAGTACAGTCCAGGAAAGCAATTATTATAATCTATTACTGAGTGTGGATATTGGATCCTTGTTTTCCCAAAAATCAAAAATGATATTTTGAAGTTTCAAAAAAATAAAAAAATATACACATTCATAGTGATGTATACCACATCCCTATAAATTTTAATGATTAGATACATTTTGATGCGAGCTACACAAAAAAATAGACCATGGACTTTGATAGTGAATATTATGTTGGAAATATGCCCTGGAGGCAATAATAAAGTTGTTATTATTTTATTTCCATGTCATAATTAAGTTTATATTTCTATGCTTAAATTGCTTTGGTCTTGAATGTGTGGTTCGGAGGAAAACCTAATTGCATGTGTAGAATAATAAACACAGACATATCCCTAGTTAGGCCTCTGGACTAGCTCATGTATTGTTGATGGTTCTGTTTTCCTCACCATGGGCATTGTTAATGTAACAAGGATGCCGGAAATAATGAGAGGGCATTGTTAGGGTATCAATTGTGTTGGATAGACCCAACATATGAAATATTGCGAGATGATGTCGTCAATATGTTGTCGGTATTTTCGTATAAAGTGTTAGCGTTTACTTGCATCCCTAGATAATGAGAATATCGTAAACCCGGATGTGGGATGGTTTCTTTGTGGTTGCCAAATATTACTCTGTACCTGGGTAATTATAAAGGTAACTTATGGGAACAAAAAAAGTATGTCTTGGTGCTAGATATGTCAAGACTCGGATTTGCACCTCCGGCGATGGAGAGATACACTTGGGCCCCACTCGGTATTACGGTGTCTAGCATCGCCCGGCCAGGTATTGTGACTAAGGAGTTAGTTACAGGTATACCAGAATATAGAAATGAGAAAAGAGTACAAATTGGTAAGGAGGATAACTAGGTATAGTGATTGAGAAGTTCATAATGACGATACCGACAAAGTATCGCCTCGGGTTGTGTAACGTATCACGAGGCAAAAGCTGTTGTATGTGGCAATACAAAGTTCGCTCGATAAAGATCTCGATGATATGTGGGAATTATTATGGGTGTCTATATCCCGCTAATAATTATTGGCCGGAAGGTGTTCCGGACATGTCCATGTACGCTCAAACCTATAATGTCACGCACTTAATGATTAGCAAGATGTTTGAATTCTATGATTTAATGGAGGATGAGAGGGAAGGGTTCCAAAAGTGTTTTGGATGATCTTCAAAGTGTTCTGGGAGGTCCTGAAGTGTCTCGGTGATGTACGGGAGGTATCAAAAAGTTCTAAAATCTGGTAGAATCTTTTGGATGGTCTGGAATGCTCCTGAATGTTCTGGAAGGCTCCCAATGGCTCGTCCCCTCACTGGCTTTGAGGGCAACACAGCTCAATGGGCCCAAGTCGGCCGTCCCCCTTGCTCGGGAGGCAAGGAAACATCGTGGACTCCTTGTAGGACTCCTCCGACGCAAGAGAGAGGGACTCCTCGCTGGCTTTGTCAACCCAAACCTCTTGGCCACCTATATATAGATGGCCAAGGGCACCCCAGGAGTAGGGGTGGATTAACGAGCTGCTCGGCTCGTTAAGCACGTGTTCGTTAAGCTCGTGCTCGTTAAGGCTCGGCTCGTTAAGCTCGTTAAGATTAACGAGCAGAAAACCCTGCTCGGCTCGGTTCGTTTGAAGCTCGTTAAGCTCGTGAGCGCTCGCGAGCGCTCGTTAACAGATTCTGATGTGTTACGGTCTACATGATGAGTGTGTAGATGTGGTTTTTAAGAAGGAAATGGTGACTACAAAAGGAAATGCACTAGTTTGTTGCCTCCAATGTAGATGAGATTGAATAGATGGGTTGAGGTGCTATGAAAACTTTGTCACGTAAGATGAAAATATGTGTTGTGTTGTTACTAACGAGCTTAACGAGCTACTCGCGAAACTCGATAGCTCGTTCGTTAAGCTCATTAAGCTTAACAAGCTGACATCGATGATTGGCTCTGTTCATTAAGAAGCGAGCCACGAGCTTTACGAGCCGAACTATCGAGCGCTCATTAAGCTCGCGAGCTACGAGCTTTTGGTCCAGCCCTACCCAGGAGACACACCAAAGGCCTTGGATGACTCCCCCCCCCTCTCCTAGAAAAGCCATGTCCCCATTTTAGCTGGCATCTCTCTCTAGATTAGATCTAGTATTTCCACTGTGTCTTTGTGTCGATCCATGGAGTGCTGCAGTGTTGCTACTGCGGTATGCATGGATACCTTGGTGGCAACATAATCTTCAACGCTAGAGCGGACGGATCATTGCGAGGAGAAACTCTCATGACTAGGAAGTATAACCTTGTTGCGGGGGTCGGAGGACTGAATCGACATCATCAACATCTCTATTGCGCGGACGAACCATCGAGGGTATGACTCACTACCTACAGCTCGATAGTGATCATGGGTTTGGTTGTGTGCGATTTTTTTGGCTTTGCGTAGCACGTTCTCCTACAGTGGTATATTGAGCGGTACTATGTGTAGGCTGCAGGTACGACTAGAGCATATGTGATATGTGGCATTGCACATGTGATGTGCGGGTATTAGATGAGATATATTACTGGATTTTCTTGTCGTTTCCCATTTATTGCACAATTTTGATCTTGGCGGCATTGCGGGATTTTCAGAGGTCCGGCTAACTATAGTCTTTTCATGTTAAGCTTGCGTATACTGATCGATAGACCTAGCACTGCTTATGATGAGTTTGGTTCCAACTTTACGTGAGAAAGAAAATTTTGCAATGATCGGGCTAGTACATGAGATCTACACCGGGGTCACGCGTATGATGAAGTTTAGTATGGGTCTCGAGATTTTTATTAAGTCTCATGTTTTATACACCCTGAAAGTTAAATAAAAACTAGGGTGATCGTGCTTGGCAACGTAGGTAGCAAACGGTTTGCAATGGAGCCTTAGAGCCACTTACTGTAGCAAAAATGTTAGAGACATCTAAGTAGTTTTTGCAGGGTGTGCATGTGATTCAGTATAACCTATGTGATTGTATGAGAGTTGTAATTTTATTCGTCGTGACATGCGTGTCATGAGTATGACAATCGGCAGGATCCAATATGATTGTCATTATTTCATTGCACGCATGTCAACTAGAAAGCCATGTACTAAATTAGTAGTAATTGCAAAGGTCATGGTGATGACAATCATGCATCGATGGACCTCTACGCAACACCATACACGAAGAAGGAGTTCTACATCAAAAGATGTTGAAGAGAACTACATCAGAAAAGTTCTACTACAGCAGCAGAAAGTTGTGCCACAAGAGAGCTTTCTGTTGAAAAATTGCTGCAGCGGCAGAGAAATCAAAATTGTTGGCACGATAGAGTTTTCCTATTGAAAAACTGCTGCCATGGCAGATATTTCGAAAATCCTTCCACCACAACATTTTCTTGTTGAAAACGCTGCCATGGCGGAGAAATGTAAACTGCTGCCATGGCGGGATTTCTGATAAAAAAAATTCAACGACGATATATGAAATGGGCTATACCATATCACTATATTATATATTGTGTTTCACCTTGTTTAATACGCATTAGATATTGTTAAATCAGGTAATCTCTCACACAAATATCAAATAGTTAGTGTTCATCCAAGTGTAGCACCGTCTGAAATACTTGTCAGTCTAAGGTGTGGCATGTCACATGGGTACGATTGGCTTGACAGGTACGTATGAGACGGGCGCGAGCTATTCGCACAACAGGTCACTTGGTTGTTTTCTCAAGATTTGCAAGATCATCTTGGGCTCGGAACACACCCATCGAAAGATGAACAAGAGTCATACGGGGATATGATTGTCATGTTGGCTTACCGGTCTCGTTATTCCATCATCAGTGATGTCACATCAATGACGGAGTAAGTGAGTTGTGGATCTTGAATTACTAGTAATCAATTAAGAGGGGTATTGATTTTACTGGGAGCATATTCTAATTAAGTGTTAATTTGAGTTACATTAATTATAAACAATGTCTAAAGTGCATTCACATTTATGATGTAGATCAATGGCTTGCAATTCCACCTTCCCACCTAGTGCGTTGTTTGAGATACTAAATTGTATACATCTGGTAATAATTTTACGGACCGGTACCGTTATATGAGGATTGTCCTCAAGAGTCCCTCTAAAATATAAATATAAATACTATGCCACCCATGGAGTTCCGCACACCACCCATATTCATCATGTTTCTCTCGTGTTGTCTCACTGCCCATCCAACCACTTGCCCTAGTCATCGACCGCGATGCCGCAACCTGTCCCTAGACCACGCGCCTCTCCGCCCTACTCCGAGGAGGACCCGTCGCCGCCTTATGCTGAGGAGGACACGTCGCTACCCCTTGCCGAGGAGGACATCACGCCAGACCTCGTGCCCTCCACCATGGAGGACCACAGGGCCAAAAATGGACATTGCGTTGTTGGAGGTATTGCCTCCGGCGTAGCGTGCCAGGAGAGAGGTGGCCCTAAAGGTTGAGGAGGAGAAGCGCTTCGTGAGAGAGGCCACTTGGGAGGCCTATGTGGCCTCCGTGAGAGCCAAGTGAGAGGCCCTCTGGCAGGAGGCTCGGGCAACCACCGAGTGGGTGGAGCCTGACACCCGGGAACACACCCTCAATGTTTTTAGGGTGAGATGTCTGCCCCTTGCCTGGCGATATGTCAATCGCGTTGTCATTGCTAGTGCAGCTGAACTACTTGACCTCTACCTTTGCGCTCACCCACCGAGAACGCTCCCGGAAGCACCTCGTGATTTGAGACGCCAAGAAGGAGGCGATCTCGCCCTGAATTGGGAGGCGGCCACACACAAGTGAACTCGTGGCGTCGCGCATGCCAGGGACCGCCGCGGCTATTAGGAGTAGTAGTTTATTTCAGTAAGGGATCCCGTTAGTAGATAGTTCAGGGATCCCATAGTAGGTAGTCCAGTATGGTATCCATTTAATTAATTATGTAACAAAACAAGTTTGGAAACTTTCTTTGGTTATCTGTATTGCCTGTTTGTGTATTACTTTTGTATCATGTTTTTTAATGACTTACTGTATCACATCACATACTCAATCGATATTGATCGCCGCCCTGCCCCTCAGACCAATAAAGCGATGTCAAGTGAATTAACACACAAAGCTAGTTCAAAGATGGATAGTGGCATAATACAAAACAAAATCTGCCAAAAGTTCAAACTACTAGGGCAAATAACCACCCATTTAGCCTTTTCGTCTTAGAATTTTTAAAAAGGTTTGTTTTTAAAAAAATGGAAAGATGATGACAGAATGGAGAGGTTGTGTGTGTGTTAATAAATGCAGGGGGTTTGAAGAAGGTGGGGAACAACGCGGGAGAGAAGAAGGGGATCTGGAGGATGCGGGCCCATATGACATTGACGCGACATGGGTGAGTCCGGTACAGTTGGTGGCATTGAACTCAATGCCATGTGGGGCGGAGTACCCACGTGACTGATACTTTGCATATCTAAAAATGCAAAACACCTCTCTTAAATCTAATTATTTTGTGGAGTTTTTGAAAATAATTATTTTTGTTAGTATTGTAAATTCATATATGTTGCTTTGTACAAGTTTCACTAATTCTCTATATTATATATTCAATGAATTTATCCACACTTATTGAAAGTGGTCCCATTTTGAACTATAGGTGTATCAAATTAGCTCTAAAAAGATGTATTCCCTCCGATTCATATTAATTGATCGGAGGGAGTAGTAAAAATAATTTCAAGAAAATAGATACAATTTGAACTCATGTGCTGCAAATGTATCAAATGGTCAACTGAGTTCTATGGTAGATCCAGCGGGAGTTTTTCCACCTTTTTAGAAAAAATGTAAAAATATCTAAATGAAGCCAAAAAAAACTAAAACTTGGCATGGTACCCCTAATATATGCACATAAGCCTGTGATAAAAAAATTAGAACAATACACAAAATAAAAATAATAGGTTGTTCACAAAATGGACTATCTCCGATGAAGTTTCGTAACATTGACCCCAAATCTCCAACTTTGTACCACCCAAACCAAATCCAGTAACCATTTCAGCTGTTTTGTACTTAAAACTTTTTCTACACCTTGCTTTAACATTTTATGATGGTAAATGCGAATTAAAATCATCATTTTTTAATGTAATAATGTTTTTAGAGCATTGTCTCCAGCTATTTAACGCTAAAACTGGAAGAATATCTAAATATTGTTTGAAATTACTAAACTTGCCAATGAGTCCGAAATCCTAATATTGGTACAATATCTTATTACAATTGAAGTGAATTACATCTCCCTTCATTATATCTAGTCTAGTATATAAACATGTCATGCATATGTATATATCTTCATATGCCCCGTCGATTTAAGCTGATTTACATGTAAAAGTATACATCCAATCTGGAGGAACTCCTAGTTTCATCAGCTCTCTTCATCCCCGTTATATAGGTTCGCAGCTGCATGATTCACAATTTCATTGAGGGCGGCTGCAGTGATGGACATCAAATCAAAGCATTGACAACTCGATCGACGCATCAAATTCCTAGAGCGCGCAGCCACTCTCCGGTACGAATCATCGCCATTTGCCATCTCCAGGACTCAAACATAGATTGAACCCTTCTCACCGAGGAAGCAGTGGCGACGTCGTCCTTAGGGATCTTTAGGAGCTGATCGATATATACCTCCAGATCGTGTACACAGGCTATGTCCCCGGCCTTGAAGAAGTCGAGGGCGACCTCAACGCCCACGTGCGCATAGCAAGCCTTGCTCCACGGCATCTCATACCGCCCTCCCAGAACCCTAGCCGTCTCGTTGAAGAGGACGCCAGGCATCTTGGTGACCGGGTCGTTCGCGTTGGCAACCCGTAGTACCTTGACGCCGAGCTCGTCGCACCGGTTCTTGAACTCATGGTTGCCGACACGCGGTCCCCCGAAGGAGAATACCGTGATGGGGATTGCACCGCCGTGGACGCCACGGTTCATGCCGAGCTCGGCGAGGTCATAGCCGAGTAGGAGCGCGAGGGAGCTCCCCATGCTGTGGCCTGCGAGGGTTATGCTCATCTCTTCGTGCTTGTGCTCCGCGATGAGACGGGAAACCTCGGAGAGCAGCTGGTTGCGGCAGCTTCCGGCCGTGAATTTGCCGGTGTCGTTGTCGGAGGTGTAGGGGGAGAGGAACCCCGACTCGACCCTCACGTCAGGGCGTGGGTCAGTCGGGTCAAACCGCGCCGGAGCGAGCGCGCTCATGAAGTTAGCCAGCCACTCCGAGCAGGTCACGGTGCCGCGGAAGGAGACTAGGATGTTGCGCCGGCCGAGCCGCCCCGCCTCTCTGTCTGACGCGACGGCCACGTAGCCGATCCACCGGCTTTTACTGCAGGGACGGCAGATGCCCAATGGCAGGGTCACGTCAGGGGCTGAGTAGATGTACTTGGTTACTTGGTACCCGGCGTCGGCCATGCCGACCGCCTGCAAAATCTGCTTCTTCCCGTGCTTGCAGTTGAGGTACCGCTTCGACCTTGGGTCGAGATCCAACGCGCGGTAGCACGCGCCGACGAGCTCCCCGTACCGGACGACCTCGGCGCGGAGCAGCGGGTGGAGCGGCTCCACCAGCCCTCGCCAGTCATCAGCGCCATGCACGTCCTCCCACGTGCACGCCAACGACGGCGCCGCGACGTTGGCGTCGGAACGCCTATCCGCAGGCGCCACAACAGCAGTGGGTGCGGGTACGGCCACCGCCGTCGCGGTGGTCGCTGCTGCCTTGTGCGGCTCGTTGCTGACGCGCAGCGCGACATGCGTGGCGGAGGCGGCCGCTGGCGGCATACAGGCGCGGAGGCGCTGCGTGGGCGAGCTCGGTGCGACGGCCATCTGTGGGGGAGATGGAGGTCCGCAAGGGAATGGTTTGCTGACTTGCCGGTTGCAGCCAGTGATCAATAATCAGTACAGTCGCGGCTGCGGTGTATGTGTATGTATATGTAGCCGCCGCCTGCGCGGCTGTTTCTCATCTGTTGTCCGGTACTTGACGTGGGATTTGGAGAGTTTGCGTGCGTTGGCGCGCAGATTTGACCGGGAGGAAAAACAAATGAGAAAAGTGGTCGGTTACGGGTCCAACGGGTGAGATCCGACCCTGTCCCACGGAAAGTGGAGATAACCCGTTAAGAGAAAAAGCATTGCTCGCCCGGACAAAAACAATGTGTGTGTTTCTCAAAAAAAAAAAAAGGTGTGTGTGTGTCACAACACTTAACAGGGTAACACGGTTACAGAAGTTGTTAGAAAAAGGGAAAAGCTAAAGCATTAACAAGAAATTACCCCCTCTAATTTAAAATATATGTTGTTTTATATTGTTGGGTGATTTTACGTCGATCCTAACAACTGTACTAGAAACATTACGTGAAATTTGTAGTTGAGGGGACATCAAGTGAGGAAATCAGGGATCATGAACACATAACAGAAAAAAACACACGATATACCTAGGTTCTAGCTTCGAAAAGGATAAATCATATGGAGAATACAGAGGATTACAATGTATAGAGGAGGACTTGACGAGTTAGGGAGACTCGCCAAGTTATGATGAAGGTGGTGATCCCAACGATAGGCGCCGGAAATCTTCTATGTGGTGTAGGCTAAAACCAGTGCAAAGGAGAGGTCCCCTTCTACATTGCCCTTGGTACCATTTATATAGCACTGGTTGTCGAAGGTTCCATGTCGATGCGTTGGGGCGTACAAAGATAGAATTGTGTCTACAACACATTTAGTCCTTTTCCTATGCTCCGTAGAGTGTTTTCCTTGTCCCTTCATGTTGTTCGATCGAATGTCTCCTGCTTAGATAGTGGTTCTTCTACATGGGTTGATATTGATATCCTTGGGCCTTGAGGGCACATTGGAGCGGCGATGGGAGCTAGGCCATAGCTAAGTTGATTTATCATCAACATATATATTTGCCTTTTGCACAAGGATATTACTGGTTATTGGAAAGAATCATGGAGTGGCACCCCATTTTAATTTTACTATGGTATCATAATATTCACCATGCTCTCTTTGTGTCACATGCATGCATGCAAACCAGAGACAATACGGGAATGTTTGGTAGCCCGCATAGAGGCCAACCAGGCCCGCGCGGGAAGAAAATACGTTGTTTGGTTCCCTGCGTTCACTGTTGGGCCTGCATCGCACGGACCTCAAAGCACCTCCCAGCCAGGCCCGCTGGGAACGCTCAAATCGGCAGTTTTTCCAGAGCCAGGCCCGCGCGATGCACGTGGGCGGCGGCGGCTGCACGCGAGGAGCCTTGCTCGAGAAGCTGCGTTGCTTCCCGAAGCGCCGGCAATTATTACCCTCACCGCTCTCTCTCCCCTCTCCCCTCTCCCCACTCCCCCACTCTCACCGGCGGCGGCGGCGTTCAGCGGATTCGACAACAGCAAGGCGACCACCAGCCTCCATCACCGGCATCCGATCCGCAACATCATCCGCAATACTTCGACAATGGCGGTAAGCACTTTTTTCACCATCCTCACTTACTATTTCGCATTCGATCTGTGTTTAGATTTGATCCGCGTTCTAGGGGAATGGGGAATCGGGGTAAATAGCCATAGTACTGATCATAACATCATCATGAGTTCCTAGCATTGATGGATTTTAGGGTTCCGATCCGGATTGAGTACAAGGGGAATGGGGATTGGGGGTAAATCTTACATAGTAGTCTCTAATCTTTGCCCCAGCGACCCTTGAGGCGGTTGGAGCGGCGGGTGGCCTTGGCCTTGTTCTTGTCCTCCGACTGGCCTACCGTCTCTTCATCCTCGACGGAGTCTAGGTCGATTGGCAAAGTACGGTGGCCTGGCTCCGGCGCCTTGACAACCATATCCTTCTTCTTCCTCCTCCGGCTCCAAACCGATGACCTCCGGCGCCACCAAAGTCCTATTCCAGTACACTGCAGCACGCTGGTCATGAGGAGCCCTGTACTCCCTGTACTTGGCCCACCTTGCCCTCTGTCCAGCATTGCCGGAGTCGGCCTGATTCATGGCCCAGCGAACGATGTCAACTGCCATAGCACCCTTCGCTTGGTCAGGAATCAGCGTCTTCAACTCCTCCGTCGTCGCCTTCTTCACTACAGCCTGCCTCCTTTGTGCATGTCTTCGATGCTGCTAAAGTTCGAGCACACTTCCATGGTGTTCTTGAACTTGGTGCGGTCACCGAGCGAGCACCTGAGGAAGAAAGCCCTCCACCCAATGCCCCAAGGGAAGGGGTTGGGGTTGGAGTTGGAGTTCATGACGATGGATAGGAGGAAGAGTGATAGACATAGAGGAAAGAGGGTTAACTGAGTGCGGTTGTGGGTAAGTAGTGATCGTCAGGGTGGGTAAATATAGGGGCTTTGGACGATAGGTTTTAATGCCGATCAATCTTTGAACTTTGTGCTCTTCATAACGCCATGAACTTTGTGTTGTTCATAACGCATATCGAGATGGAGAACAATGACAAGGGAAAGGAGGTGGTGCTGCCCATGGACAAGGGCAAGGAGGTGGTGCCGCCCTTGGAGGTTGTGCCAACCACGCCTGAGGAGGTGCCGGGCACAGACGACGACGTGGTGCCGGAGGAGCCCCCCAGCGGCAAGCACCAGAACTACGGGCACTACCATGAGGAGGGTGGGCCAACTCACTTCTGCAACGTCATCCTTGCCCCAAAGCTCGAGTGCATTCCAATGCCCTTGGACTTCACCAAGCACTTCCCGGCCGTGCCGACGGAGTTCAAGCTCAAGACGAACATCGGCTGCTCATGGAGGGTCACTGTGAGGCTGATGAACGGCAGGGTCACCCTCGATCAAGGTTGGGCCACCTTCGCCGCCGTCCATCAGATCAAGATCGGGTACATGGTGACCTTCAAATTGCTGACTCCCGACACGCTCAAGGTCATCGTCTTCAACGACGACGGCATTGAAGTGGTGACCAAGTGCGGGAGGCACGACGAGGCCTTCGCGGTGAACGTCTAGGACAGCTCTCCGTTGCTCCAGCTGGTTTAGTATCGATACTGCTTTGCTTGAAAACTACTATATTTAAGTGTTGTACTATGTTTAAAACTGCTTGCTATGGTTTAGAACTATGTTTAAGTGTGGTAGTATGTTAAACTGCTTACTGCTTGCTATCTTTTGTGTGTCTTTGGGTTGTTCTACACGCCCATGTGTGCTGGTAACCTCACCACCTCACCGAAGAGGTTACCAGACAGCAGGCATTGCATGAAACCAAACACCATGCCTTGTGTTTCCGCCTAAACAAGCGGCCAACCAAACAAGTCACCTTTCGTTACGCCCCTAGAGTGAGGCGTTTTGGCGCTCAGGCGCCAGGTAGCTCGGTATCCATGACGTTGGTCTAGCGTGGTGATTAGGAACAGGAGGGCTGGGCCGTTGTGTATGGAACTGTTCCTCCGTGTATTCCGCGTATAAAGAAATTTTAATGTAGGCTAGAGGGTATGCAGGCAACCAAACTAGGTGCAGATGTTGGTTTTTTGCCTGTTTTTCCTCAGTCAGGGCCAACTGGGAAGTGTATGATATGCAGGCAACTTTTGCTAGGAGAACCAAACACGCCCTACATGAAAGCATGTCATCCAAAAGGATTCCTCAAGTTTTGAGTTATGTTTTATCTCTCTGGCGGCTAAACCAATTGACTATCGATATTTAGTGGTTGGTTTCACTGCTACTGATCTTGGACGTCGATATATTCCGAGAAATCTTCCATTTCTAACTGCCAGATTATTTCACTTACTTAGTAGACTATAGTCATATCATGATGCGATCTTGAGGGAGTGGTGCTTACAGTGAGTGACATCCACACTGTCAGCAGTGCATTGTTAACTAGTTGCCAGTTTTTCGTCAAAAGAAGGAGTGAAAAGTTATGTGTTGTGCCGGATTAGGATAAAATATGTAATTTGTGAGAAAATGTGGTTATTTATCTCTACATCTAAACATACGGTTTTGCATAATTAACTCTGCTTAGCTAGTCACATTGTGATCGCATTCCTGGCTCCGTTGGTTTACCATGATTTGGATGTTAAAATTGTGTTAAACCCGTGGCCTGTAAGCACTTTGCACTCAATTTTCCAACCATTTTCTGTTGGTTCCTAGAAAAGCTCATGTCTTCCTACGTCAAGCTGTTAAACTGACCAAGAAGATGTTGTATTTTTTATTTTTCCGAATCAAGTCTTAGTCTATTTAAGTATCTTAATCACCCTTCAAAAAAGGTCTTACTAATCATTTTTAATATTGTTACTGCTTATATGTGCCCTTAACTGTGGGATGTAAAACATGGAAAAAGTCAAGATGCTTCCAAGTACTTCTTGGTATCTTTGTTTCCTTGTGCCTGTAATTATTACTCACTAATGATCTGTTTAAATTACTATCGTCTATTTCTGTTTGTGGCTCAGTTAATCATAGTAGATAATTTGATATACGTGAAGGCAAACTACCGATCTGCATCAGAAGGGTGTCATACCTGTTAGCCACGATGGTGACGACTGAGGAAGGTGTCAGCCGAATGTTATCACACACATTCCAAATAACCACAAATATAATTATAGTAGCTCTATGTGTTTTTTAAGGAGGACAACCTAACCTCTACATCTATTGATTCTCTCAACCATATGTTATTAATTATTATAACTTTCTTGGCCTTCTGGATATGATTAGGTATATATTATTAACTATTAATAAATACCAAGTAATTCCAAGGATTTTCACAACAAAATGTCATCCCTAATATTGGTGCAAAACAAATCGGCACAAAATATAAAACAAAGATCCCGAGGCCATCCATATTGTACCTGGTTCGCTGCATCAACTCCGCATCCCGACCATCAAAACTATAACTCTGGACCATAATCGACCGGTCGAACGATATGTAACCGGACAAAGATGCAAGCCTCAAAAACATTGCCGTCGAGTAGGAACCATCACTCACACGCTGATGTTGGTTGGTCCAACCGAAAAGTCAAATTAGGTGTTGTCATCCACGAAATAGAACTTCAAGGCAACGCCTACAACAAGAAAACAACACTTGTACATTCATCCTGATATTGCCATAAGGCTAAATCATGGATTTTCAGAGTGGATACCATCTTGAAACCACCAATACGCCTTTTTTTGCGAGAACGTCAATACGCCGTTCACATCTATATTGGCCGCTCACATAGAACTAATCAGATAGGAGAGAATTCTCGGAAGAGAAGACACCATCACACTCAACCGTTGTGGCCCCACCGTTCCATCCATGCATGTTGTGCATTCTGTTGTGCGGTAGCAGCTTCCGCCACCAAATGGACTATGCCCAATACCGCCTGACCACCGCTGCTCGCCGCCATGACACGCTGCTACGACCGGATGACTTGTGCCGCAGACCACCGATCCGAGGCCTCCACGCCAGATTTGGCCGTGCCGGTCCTCGATCCACCACTATATGGCCGTCACCGCAGCCGGCCGGGGATCCGGGTAGGGGAAGCCCACGACGCACTGGTGGTGAGCTCCTCAACCACGGCTGGATCTTGTTCTCAAGTCAATCTTTGTCAAACGCAAAATAAATTTATTTTGTCCGTTATTTATTTTTGGCCACACGAACTAAACGCTTTGTGTATTCGTTTCCCGCGATCCCGTGTGGCAGGTACGTTCAACCCTACTCGGATTGAGGACTGCGCGTGGCGCAGTGGTGGGAGTTGCCGGTGGGCACTCCACCCGCCCGAGTTCGATCCCCGCTAGGGACGAATTCTGGTGTCTCACCTCGCGACACTGCTCATTAGGAACAGTGTTCGCGGTACTGTTCACTATAAACAGTACTAATAAATTTCGCAGGTACCTCGCGACGTCTTCGAGCCACAGGTGAGGACGACGTGCCCGTCGTTCCCGGAGTCCAGGACTTCGGAAGTCTCACAAGACGGTCGGAGATATAGGTTGTAGGTCTAGTTTAGACGCATAGTCGGGGTGTGTGTGAGTTGTGGTGTGCGTGTGTGTGGTGTGTGTGTCTGTGCGTCTGAACAGATACTTCAGCTTGTATACTCAGTTGAGGCTCAAAAAAAAAACCCTACTCGGATTGTATTGCCCAAAGTCAATCAGCTTGCATCTTCGCCAAATCAGAGCATGTGTGCATGTCACATCACACCCGATTAATTAGTTGCGTAGCAGTTCACCCTGACTAGCAAATTAGTACACGTATACACACAAAAATAAGACCAGAATTGCGCTTCTAGTTCTTTTTTTTTCAACTTCAAACTGCACTTCTAGTACAGTTTCTACTAGCTCACATGGGGTTGGCTTGGGCATCTAATTTCAAATGCTGAAAGAATATAAATCATTGGTCTACAGTGATGCTGAATGATCGATCACTCGCAAGTATGAACGCACCTAAGTCACGAGTATGAACGCAACCCTTGCTTACTTGCCATAGCAAACAAAACCAATAATTATATAGGAGTTGAACTTTCTAGGCCCCTGCACAGCCCGACAATGTGGTATTTGCCCTCGTAAAGTATGACCACCGTATAATCGTTCAAAATATCATTTTATGTCTTTCCCATCAAGTCTCCCGCTATTTTTTTTCGTAATAACCATTTTGATGTTTTCGGGGGGTTAATTCGGTAATGAACATTTTCCTGGAACAAAAACATACTGGACATTTTACCTCTGCTCGTGTACTTCGCTCCTCCCATTTATATGTACATATGGGTGCAGGTCACTAGTTTAACTATCTCTTCACAATTTTTTTTTCACTAGGTACTATATATACGTACACTTTCCTCAAATTTGTTTGAGACCTTTGGACAATATTTTAACAATTCTTGATGTATTAAAATACACATTTTTAAAGTAAAACAAGCATCGGGTCCCTAAAAAATGGGAGGGCATCATCTTTAGTATATCAATGATATTAATATTTATTTTAATATTATAAAGACATCGCTTCTCCATTTTACCTGTGCATTGCAAAATACACCACATTCTAGTCACTGGTATTTTTATAGGTGCAGTTTGGACTCCATTTGTACATATCACTGGTACAGAACCATGCGGTTTTATTTTCTGCTAAGAAAAAAAAAGTGTGTAACGTTTCTTACCAACAAATATATCACTGGTACAGAACCATGCGGTTTTATTTTCTGCTTGTAGCCAACATTCGCTAATACTCATAGTATCGGAGGTGGTTTCTCCAATACCAACTACTGCAAGCGGTTTCTGATGAGAAACTGCTTCTAATACTTTAGAATTCTACGTAGATTCAACTACAGAACTGCTTTTAGTATTTTTTGTTAGAAATGTGCCCTTTTTGTTGGAAATATGCCCGAATGATGTGGCGATGATATTTTCTTATGTATTCATGATTTGTTTGTATTGTCTTTGAAAAAGACCACTCATATGTATCGACAAGTATAGGGATTATATGGTCCCCTAAAAAAAGACAATATATTGTATGGTGATTATCTTATCTACTTTTTTTCATACATGCTGTACATTATTCGTATACATCAATAATATATTTTTATACATGTTATTTTTCAAATACATAATTAACATTTTTTTTCAGATATATGTTTTGATGTCTAATTTTTTTCACGTATGTTTTACATTTTTCATACACATCGATAACTTTTTTATACACAATTAGGACTTTTTAAATACATGACTACCATTTTTAATATATGTTTTAATGTCTACTTTTTCGTACACGCTATGTACATTTTTCTTATAGATCCAATTTTTTTTTAATGTTTTAAAATTTTCAAATACATGATTAATATTTATACAAAAACATGTTTTGAATTTTGTTTTGAATACATGGTAAATATTTTTCAAATACACGTTGGAACATTTTTTGAATGATAAAAACATTTTTATTTAACTACGCAAATATATTTTTTCACATTGTACAAACATTTATTGAAATTCCACAAACACATTTTCAATCCAATGAACATTTTTTAAATGTAATGTTAAATTTTTTGAATGTACCAAACATGTTTTTTTAACTACATGAATATTTCTTTTACATTGTATAAACATTTTTTTTAAATGTCACATACATTTTTCTAAAAGTGTGACATTTTTTTAATGTGACAAACATTTTTAGTACACAAGTTACACATTTTTCAAATGCATGATAATATTTTTTTCAGTATTTTATGTAAAGTTTTTTTAATATATATAGAATATTCGAAATATAAATAAAAGTAAAAAAATAAAGCATAGGATGAATGTCAAGAAAAAAACGAAAACACACGCATGATATCAGCATGACATCAACATGATGTGGCACGTGGTTTCTGGTCCAACCCAGTACTTTGCTCTCTTCAAGCGAGTCATGACTAGGACTCGCTACAGGCGGCACATAGACGCACCTATTAACCAATGCTCCAAGAAGCAACGAATAGGTGAAATGGACCTCAATTCGCTTGAGTGGTAGCCTGTGCCATCATGGGTTTGCGCGACTTGACAGGGCCCCAAATTTTTGATGGCCCCCATATTTGGGCCTGGTATCCTACATATGTCCTTTGTTGGTCCCTTTTCTTATGTTGGTTACAACCTGCTTTATATGTTCTTCTGGATGATTAAAAATAATTTGTTCTTCAAGAGCCTGGCTTTCTCACTTCAGGATGGTTTTTGGCCTGATTCACAATTGCCAGTTAGTTTTCTTCGGAATAGTTTGCTCTCGGTGATTCTAGGGTGCTCCTAGTCAGCACTTCGGGCGCTGGTTGCCGCACTGGCGCTCACGCGCCCGGTCACTTGGGCCAGCCCGTTAGATCCCTCGACCGCTCGCTCGTTCGTCCAGTCTGCAAGCTCGTTCAGGAAAACTAGTAGTTGCTGGTTTAAAGGAAAAGCCACTCCTCAGGTTTTTATGGTTTAAAAATCTTGAACTATTGAAGAAAAAAGACATGGATTTAAAAACAGTTTATGCATTTGAAAAAAAATCATGAATTCAAAAAGTTCACAAACTTGAAAAAAAATCTTCATGAATTCAAAAAGTTTATGAATTGTAAAAATGTTCACGAATTTGAAAAAAAATTGCAAAAATGGAAAAAGTGCATGAACTTCAAAAGTTCACCGATTTTTAAAATTTCAAGAATTTGAAAAAAAATCATGAAATCTGGAAAAGTTCACGATTTTAAAAATGCCCACCAATTTGAAAATTGTTCACGGATATGAAAAAAAGTTCGTGCAGTTGAAAAATATTCACATATTTTAAAAAATGTTCATGAACTGAATAGAGTTCATGAATTTAATACCAATTTGAAAAATAAAATGAAAAATGAAAAACGAAAAAAAGAGAGAAAAAAACTGAAATAAAATCTGATAGAAAAACCGAACATAACGAAAGAGAAAGAAAACACACAGAAAAGAGGAAAAAGAAAGAAGAAGGCGGGCTATCAAATTTTCCTAGACGAATTTGACGACCTAAATGGGCAGGGTGTTACTACTAGACGCTCGAGTTGTGGTGTGGGCGCCACGTACAGAAACGGCTAAAACAAGCATTATAAGCGCAGAATAGGAATCCGCGGTGATTCGATACCTCAGCGCCCCTGTAAATGGACTAGGTCCAGTGTGGAACAGAGTGTGTGTGTCGTTTTACAGCAGGTACGTTAGGTATATTTTCTCACACCCCTAAAAAATAGGTATATTTTTTCACACTTTTAATTTTTGTTGTTGAATTTTTCTTTTATTTTCCGAAATGTTCTAACAAAATAGTTTTGGAACATTTTAGAAAAATGTCCCTATAATTTCGAAAAGCTTTTTAAAAAATGTCCATCAGGTATTTGAAAAAGGTTCATCGTGTGATTAAAAACATTTCACACGGCTCAAGAGAGATGTTCACAAATTTTTACCAAAATGTTAATGGAATTTAAAAAAATCACATTATTTAAAAATTCCCGCAAATTTAAAAATATATTCATGACATATAAAAAGTGTTCGTACCATTTAAACAATTGTTCATACCCCTTAAAAAATGTTCAAAGGTCTGAAAACAGTTCATTAAAAATGTTAAAATTTTCAAATATGTATTCAAATAATGTTTAACATGTATTTTTTTAAAAATTAACATGTATTTGAAAACTATTTAGTGTGTATTCAAAAAACTTCTCAACATATATTTTAAAAAAACTATGCCTATTTAAAAATGTTCATGCATTATAAAAAACATTCATGAAATATAAAAATTTGTTCGTGCAATTTTGAAAAAATATTCATGACATATAAGAAAATTGTTCATATAGAGCCGGACAGATTAAAAATTTTGAAAAGAAAAAAAAAGAAAAAGAAGAATGGAAAAATGACAAACGAAAGATAAATAACACAAAACTAAACAAATAGAGAACAGAAAATAGAAAAGCAAAAAGGAAAACAGAAAACCAATGAAGAACAGTAGAGAAGAAGAAAAAATCCAGCCCAGAAGGTTTTCAAAACCAAGCTAGGCCGGCCCACAAATTCCAGCGCTATAGCTGAGGCTGTGGTGCATTTCGTAATAAGAGAGATTTAGCACTGGCGGTTTGCTCTGACGATCGATCGAAACAATGCAGGCCAGGTGCACGCTGTTTTTGCTTCGTTTACCGTGTTCTTTCTTCGATATTACACATCCCGCCAAAATTTTAAATCGCACTAAACCAGCGGTAAAAGAAAGGGACACATGCAAAAGCCCTGGACCAGGATGGCAATGGGTCGGGTTTGGTTCGGGTTGAACAATATCAAATCCATATACATATCCATAAAGCAGTCTTTACCCACCCATGAAAAAATCCACGGGTGAAAAATTGTGTCCATATCCAAACCCGATGGATATCCATACCCACTGGATATCCATTGGGTCCTCTCAAGACATATAAATAAGACATAACACAATGTTAACATAAGCTCTTCCATTCTTCATCTCGTGGCAGGCTAGGCTTCACTTACTGTAAACATCAACTTATGGTAAATCAACGTCCACTAACAACCTAATATCATTTAGTATTCTTCTAAAATATGAGAATGACGAGTCATTTAACGAGGAGATAAAAATAAGGGAAGGGGCGCGAGAGTATGTTACGGTGGGGATTGAATGTCAACTACTAAAAGTTATGGCGGGGATTGTGCAATTTTTTTTGCATGTTTTAGATAACAAAGTGTAAAATTGCAGTGGGACATGTGACTGTGGGGTAGGGATAGCACATTTTTGCCCATTAAGTCATACTATCGGGTCGGGTTTGGGTATACCCACGGGAACAAGATTATATCCATGCCCTACCCACGAGCAATCCGGTCGGGTTTGGGCGCCGCCCATGGGAACGAAAGCATATCCAAACCCTATCCATGCGGGTCGAATATCCATGGGTATCCATGTCCATGGGTAAAATTGCCATCCTTAGCCCTGGTCATACCAGGCTTTGAAGACCGCAATAACCACTCGTTGCTAGAAACTAGATTTAGCAACCACTAAAAGAACACCGGTTGCGACATTGCCCCACATAGTACATGCTATCAATTGATGGGGAACGAAGCATGAAAATCAAAAAAATTCCTACGAACACCCAAGATCTATCTAGGAGAAGCATAGCAACGAGAGGGGAGAGTGTGTCTACGTACCCTCGTAGACCGTTAAGCGGAAGCGTATATCACGCGGTTAATGTAGTCATACTCGTCACGATCCAATCGCAATCCAATCCGATGAAGTACCGAACGGACGGCACCTCCGCGTTCAGCACACGTACGGCTCGATGACGTCTCCTCCTTCTTGATCCAGCAAGCGGGAGAGGAGAAGTAGATGGGATCACAACCAGCACGACGGCGTGGTGGTGATGGTGGTGGTGGAGCGCCGACAGCGCTTCGCTAAGCGTCGTCGGGACGAGGTGGTGGAGTAACGGGAGAGAGGGGCGCCTAGGGGCTGGTCTGTGCTTTGATGCGCCCCCTCCTTTATATTTATATGGGTGGAGGGGCTAGGAGTCCAGCCCCTCTTCCCTCTAGGGCCGGCGGCCAAGGGAGAGGAATTGGACTCCAAGTCCAACTCTTCCCCTCTTGTCCCTTCGAGACTCCTCCCTTCTCCTCTAGGCGTCTGGGCCTTTGAGTGCTAGTGTGCCTGGCCCAATAAGGCCAGGGCGCCTCCCCTCAGCCCATGTTAGCCCTTGGGACGTGGTGGATCCCTTGGTGGACTTCCGGACCCCTCCTGAAGTTTCCGGAACCTTCTGGAAGCTTCCCGGTACAATACCGAAAAAACCGAACTTTTTCCGAAACTCTGAAAACAACTTACCATATAAAAATCTTTACCTCCGGACCATTCCGGAACTCCTTGTGACATCCGAGGTCTCATCCGGGACTCCGAACAACATTCGGTCACCAACATGCATATCCCAATATAACTCTAGCGTCACCGAACGTTAAGCGTGCGGACCCTACGGGTTCGAGAATCATGTAGACATGACCGAGACACCTCTTCGGTCAATAACCAATAGCAGAACCTGGATGCCCATATTGGTTCCTACATATTCCATGAAGATCTTTTATCGGTTGAACCACGATGTCGAGGATTCGGTTAATCCCGTATGCAATTCCTTTTGTCCAGCGATATGCTACTTGCCCGAGATTCGATCGTCGGTATCTCCATACCTAGTTCAATCTCGTTACCGGCAAGTCTCTTTACTCGTTCCGTAATACAAGATCCCATGACTAACTCATTAGGCACATTGCTTGCAAGCTCTTTATGATGTTGTATTACCGAGAGGGCCCAGAGATATCTCTTCGTCATACGGAGTGACAAATCCTAGTCTCGATCCATGCCAACCCAACAGACACCTTTGGAGATACATGTAGAACCATCTTTATGATCACCCAGTTACGAAGTGACGTTTGACAGCACACAAAGTATTCCTCCGGTATCCGGGAGTTGCATGATCTCATGGTCTTAGGAATATATACTTGACATGAAGAAAGCTATAGCAATAAACTCAGTGATACGATCAAATGCTAACTTACGGTTGGGTCTTGTCCATCACATCATTCTCCTAATGATGTGATCCCGTTATCAAATAACAACTCATGTCTATGGTTAGGAAACCTTAACCATCTTTGATCAACGAGCTAGTCTAGTAGAGGCTTACTAGGGACATTGTATTTGTTTATGTATTCACACATGTATTTAAGTTTCCGGTCAATACAATTATAGCATGAATAATAACCTTTATCATGAACAAAGAAATATGATAATAACCAATTTATTATTGCCTCTAGGGCATATTTCCAACAGTCTCCCACTGGCACTAGAGTCAATAATCTAGTTTACATAGTTATGAATCTAACACCCATGGAGTCCTGGTGCTGATCATGTTTTGCCCGTGGAAGAGGTTTAGTCAACGGGTCTGCCACATTCAGATCTGTATGTACTTTGCAAAGTTATATGTCTCCATCCTAAACATAATTACGAATGGAGTTGAAACAGCGCTTGATGTGCTTGGTTCTCTTGTGAAACCTGGGCTCCTTGGCAATGGCAATAGCTCCAGTGTTGTCACAAAAGATAGTCATTGGATCCGATGCACTAGGTATTACTCCTAGATTGGATATGAACTCCTTCTTGCGCTGCTTCCGAAGCAGCTATATATTCCGCTTCACATGTAGATCCCGCTACGACGCTTTGCTTGGAACTGCACCAACTGACTGCTCCACCATTTAATATAAATACATATCCGGTTTGAGACTTAGAGTCATCCAGATATGTGTCGAAGCTAGCATCGACTTAACCCTTTACGACAAGCTCTTCGTCACCTCCATAAACGAGAAACATGTCCTTAGTCCTCTTCAGGTACTTAAGGATATTCTTGACCGCTGTCCAGTGATCTACTCCTGGATCACTTTGGTACCTCACTGCCAGACTTATGGCAAGGCACACATCAGGTCTGGTACACAGCATGGCATACATTATATAGCCTATGGCCGAGGCATAGGGGATGACTTTCATCCTTTCTCTTTCTTCTGCCGTGGTCGGGCTTTGAGTCTTACTCAACGTCACACCTTGCAATACAGGGAAGAACCCTTTCTTTGACTGGTCTATTTTGAATTTCTTCAAAACTTTGTCAAGGTATGTGCTTTGTGAAAGTCCTATTAGGTGTCTTGATCTATCTCTATAGATTTTGATGCCCAATATGTAAGCAGCTTCACCGAGGTCTTTCATTGAAAAACTCTTGTTCAAATAACCTTTTATGCTTTCCAGAAATTCTATATCATTTCCAATCAACAATATGTCATCCACATATAATATTAGAAACGCTACAGAGCTCCCACTCACTTTCTTGTAAATACAAGCTTCTCCGTAAGTTTGTATAAAACCAAAAGCCTTGATCACCTCATCAAAGCGTATATTCCAACTCCGAGATGCTTGCACCAGTCCATAGATGGATCGCTGGAGCTTGCATACTTTGTTAGCATCCTTAGGATCGACAAAACCTTCTGGTTGCATCATATACAACTCTTCCTTAAGAAACCCGTTAAGGAATGCTGTTTTGACGTCCATCTGCCAGATCTCATAATCATAAAATGCGGCAATTGCTAACATAATTCTAACAGACTTAAGCATCGCTACGGGTGAGAAAGTCTCATCGTAGTCAACCCCTTGAACTTGTCGGAAACCCTTTGCGACAGGTCGAGCTTTATAAACGGAAACATTACCATCAGTGTCTGTCTTCTTCTTAAAGATCCATTTATTCTCAATGGCCTGCCGGTCATCGGGCAAGTCCACCAAAGTCCATACTTTGTTCTCATACATGAATTCTATCTCGGATTTCATGGCCTCAAGCCATTTGTCGGAATCCGGGCTCATCATTGCTTCTTCATAGTTCGTAGGTTCGCCGTTGTCTAACAACATGACTTCCAGGTCTGGATTACCGTACCACTCTGGTGTGGAACGTACCCTGGTCGACCTATGAAGTTCAGTAGTAACTTGATCTGAAGTCTCATGATCATCATCATTTGCTTCCTTTTCGGCTGGTGTAGACATCACGGGAACTTCTTTCTGTGATGTGCTACCTTCCAATTAGAGGGAAGGTACAATTACCTCATCAAGTTCCACTTTCCTCCCACTCACTTCTTTCAAGAGAAACTCCTTCTCTAGAAAGGACCCATTCTTAGCAACAAAGATTTTGCCCTCGGATCTGTGATAGAAGGTATACCCAATGGTCTCTTTAGGGTATCCTATGAAGACGCACTTTTCCGCTTTGGGTTCGAGCTTATAAGGCTGAAGCCTCTTGACATAAGCGTCGCATCCCCAAACTTTAAGAAACGGCAGCTTAGGTTTCTTGCCAAACCACAACTCATACGGTGTCGTCTCAACGGATTTAGACGGTGCCCTATTTAAAGTGAATGTGGCTATCTCTAATGCATAACCCCAAAACGATAGTGGCATATCGGTAAGAGACATCATAGAATGCACCATATCCAATAGAGTACGATTACGACGTTCAGACACACCATTACACTATGGTGTTCCAGGTGGCGTGAGCTGTGAAACAATTCCACATTGTCTTAAATGCATACCAAACTCATAACTCAAATATTCACCTCCATGATCAGATCGTAGAAACTTTATTTTCTTGTTACGATGATTCTCCACTTCACTCTGAAATTCTTTGAACTTTTCAAATGTTTCAGGCTTGTGTTTCATTAAGTAAATATACCCATATCTAATCAAATCATCTATGAAGGTAAGAAAATAACGATATCCACCACATGCTTCAACACTCATCGGACCGCATACATCAGTATGTATTATTTCCAATAAGTCACTAGCTCGCTCCATTATTTCGGAGAACGGAGTTTTAGTCATCTTGCCCATGAGGCATGGTTCACATGTCTCAAATGATTCATAATCAAGAGATTCCAAAAGTCCATCATCATGGAGTTTCTTCATGTGCTTTATAACAATATGACCTAAGCGGTAGTGCCACAAGTATGTGGTACTATCATCATTAAGTTTGCATCTTTTGGCATCAATATTATGAACATGTGTATCACTACGATCGAGATTCAACAAGAATAAACCATTCAACAAGGGTGCATGACCATAAAAGATATTATTCATATAAATAGAACAACCATTATTCTCTGTCTTAAATGAATAACCGTCTCGCAATAAACAAGATCCAGATATAATGTTCATGCTTAACGCAGGCACCAAATAATAATTATTTAGGTTTAGTTTACTTTTACATTTCAGCCCTTAACTTGAACCCACTACTCAGATTTACCCCTAATTTCAAAGTGTGCTCAAATTTGCCCCTCTGCCGTTATGTGGTATTATAGAAATACCCCTAAACAATGTTTTTGTCAGGTCTTCTCTACTTTATAAGCTTCGCAACGTCCCTATGTAGCTGCTGGTGCTTTCCGTTCTTTTGTAGCATCCCCGAGAATCTCCATGGATGACAGTTCCTGTTTTTGGGTGTTTATGTTTTCTGGGGAAATAAATATTTTGAGGGATGCAACAAAAGAACGGAAAGCACCAGCAGCTACAGAGGGACGTTGCGAAGCTTATAAAGTAGAGAAGACCTGAAAAAAAACAATGTTTAGGGGTATTTCTATAATACCACATAATGGCAGAGGGGTAAATTTGAGCACACTTTGAAATTAGGGGTAAATCTGAGTAGTGGGTTCGAGTTAAGGGCTGAAATGTAAAAGTCCCTAAAACGTGCCGACGGCGATCACATCAACCTTGGAACCATTTCTGACGCGCATCATCACCTCGTCCTTAGCTAGTCTCCGTTTATTCCGCAGCTCCTGTTTCGAGTTACAAATATTAACAACCGAACCAGTATCAAATACCCAGGCGCTACTACGGGCACTAGTAAGGTACACATCAATAACATGTATATCAAATATACCTTTGTTGACGTTGCCAGCCTTCTTATCTGCCAAGTACTTAGGGCAGTTACGCTTCCAGTGACCATTCCCCTTGCAGTAGAAACACTCAGTCTCAGGTTTGGGTCCAGCCTTGGGTTTCTTCACGGGAGCGGCAACTGTCTTGCCGTTCTTCTTGAAGTTCCCTTTCTTTCCCTTGCCTTTCTTGAAACTAGTGGTCTTTTTAACCATCAACACTTGATGCTCCTTCTTAATTTCTACCTCCGCGGCTTTAAGCATCGCAAAGAGCTCGGGAATCGTTTTCTCCATCCCTTGCATGTTATAGTTCATCACAAAGTCCGTATAGCTTGGTGGCAGTGACTGGAGAACTCTGTCAATGACCATGTCATCTGGAAGATTAACTCCCAACTGAGTCAAGCGGTTGTGAAACCCAGACATTCTGAGTATATGCTTGATAACCCACAAGTATAGGGGATCAATTGTAGCTTTTTCGATAAATAAGAGTGTCGAACCCAACGAGGAGCTATAGGTAGAATTAATATTCCCTTCAAGTTCTATGGACCACCGATACAACTCTACGCACACTTAACGTTTGCTTTACCTAGAACAAGTATGAAACTAGAAGTACTTTGTAGGTGTGATGCTAGAACTACTTTGCAAGAATAAAACTAGGAGTAAATTGCAAGATAATAAAAGTTAGTTGTTTAGTAGAAAGCTTTTGTAACACAAGAGAATGATTTGTCCCTAGGCAATCGATAACTAGACCGGTAATCATTATTGCAATTTTATATGAGGGAGAGGCATGAGCTAACATACTTTCCGTACTTGGATCATATGCACTTATGATTGGAACTCTAGCAAGCATCCGCAACTACCAAAGATCATTAAGGTAAAACCCAACCATAGCATTAAGTATCAAGTCCTCTTTACTCCCATATGCAACAACCCCCTTACTCGGGTGTAAGCTTCTGTCACTCTAGCCGCCCACTATAAGAGAATTATGAACATATTGCAAACCCTACAGTGGGTACCCCTCACGCTTGCGTGACACGGAGGGCACCATAGGACAGCACCAAAATAAAACATACAACTCAAACCAATCACGATCATCAATCAACCCATAGGACAAAACGAATCTACTCAAACATCATAGGATGGCCACAAATCATTGGATAATAATATGTAGCATTAAGCATCATGTTTAAGTAGAGATTACAGCGGGGAGAAGAGGTGTTACACCGCTGCATAGAGGGGGAGAGAGCTGGTGTTGATGGCAGCGAAGTTGTTGGTGTAGATCGCCGTCACGATGATTGCCCCGGCGGCGTTCCGGCGCCACCGGGTGAGAGGGGGAGAGAGCCCCCCTCTTTCTTCTTCTTTCTTGGTCTCCCCCTAGATGGGAGGAGAGTTTCCCCTCTGGTTCTTGGCCTCCATGGCACCCGGAGGGGTGAGAGCCCCTCCGAGATTGGATCTCTCTCTCTGTTCTCTTATTTTTCGCGTCCCTGTTTTCTGGCCCTCCACCGTTTCTTAAATTTCCGGAGATCCGTAACTCCGATTGCGCTGAAATTTTAACATGATTTTTTTCTGGATATAAGCTTCCTTGCGGCCGAAGAAGAGCCCCAACCGACTTACGGTGTGCCCACAAGGCACCACCGTGCGCCAGGGGGCCCGCGCCCAGGTGGCTTGTGGAGGCCATGGGCCTCCGTTTGCGTTGATTCCACCTCCCAAAAATCACATATATTCCAAAATAATTCTCCGTAAAATTTTATTGCATTTAGACTTCGTTTGATATGGATTTTCTGTGAAACAAAAAACAAGCAGAAAAACAGGAACTGGCACTGGGCACTGGATCAATATGTTAGTCCCAAAAATAATATAAAATGTTGCCAAAAATATGTGAAAGTTGTAGAATATTGGCATGAAAGAATCAAAAATTATAGATACGACGGAGATGTACCAGCATCCCCAAGCTTAATTCCTGCTCGTCCTCGAGTAGGTAAATGATAAAAAAGATAATTTTTGATGTGGAATGCTACCTAGCATAATCTTGATCATGTAATCTAATCATGGCATGAATATTAAGATACGAGTGATTCAAAGCAATAGTCTATAATTTGATATAAAGACATCAATACTCAGGCATCCCAACAAACAATCATGCCTTTCAAAATAAAAATGGTAAAGAACATTATCCCTACAAAATCATATAGCCTTGTCATGCTCCATCTTCTTAACACAAAATATAAATCATGTACAACCACGGTTTTAGCCAAGCAATTGGTTCATACTTTTTAACGCGCTTCAGCTTTTTCAACCCCACGCAATACATGAGCGCAAACCATGGATATACCACTATAGGTGGAATAGAATGATGATAGAGATTAATAAGAAGAAGTCAAAAAGAAAGATAGACTCACATCGACGAGGCGGATCAACGGGCTATGGAGATGCCCGTCAATCGATATCAATGCGAGGAGTAGGGATTGCCATGCAACGGATGCACTAAGAGCTATAAGTGTATGAAAGCTCAACATGAAACTAAGTGGGTGTGCATCCAACTTGCTTGCTCGAAGACCTCGGGCATTTAAGGAAGCCCATCATCGAAATATACAAGCCAAGTTCTATAATGAAAAATTCTCACTACTATATGGAAGTGACAACATAGGAGACTCTCTACATGAAAAACATGGTACTACTTTGAAGCACAAGTGTGGAAAGGATAGTAACATTGCCCCTTCTCTCTTTTTCTCTCATTTTCATTTTTTTTTCTTTTTCCCCTTTTTTCTTTTTTTTTCTTGGGCTCTTTTTGGCCTCTCTTTTTTCTCTTTTTTTTTATTTTGTCCGGAGTTTCATCCCGACTTGTGGGGGAATCATAGTCTCCATCATCCTTTCCTCACTGGGACAATGCTCTAATAATGAATAATGATGATCATCACACTTCTATTTACTTACAACTCAAAAAATTACAAGTCGATACTAGAACAAAGTATGACTCTATATGAATGCCTCTGGCGGTGTACCAGGATGTGCAATGATCTAGCGTAACATGTATAAAAAATGATGAACAGTGGTTGAGCCACAAATACTGTGTTAGCTATATGATCATGCAAAGCAATATGACAATGATGATGTGTGTCATAAAAACGGGACGGTGGAAGTTGCATGGCAATATATCTCGGAATGGCTATGGAAATGCCATAATAGGTAGGTATGGTGGCTGTTTTGAAGAAAATATAAGGAGGCTTATGTGTGATAGAGCGTATCATATCACAAGGTTTGGATGCACCGGCGAAGTTTGCACCAACTCTCGAGGTGAGAAAGGGCAATGCACGGTACCGAAGAGGCTAGCAAATTGCGGAAGGGTGAGAGTGTGTATAATCCATGGACTCACATTAGTCATAAAGAACTCACATAATTATTGCGAAAGTTTATTAGCCCTCGATGCAAAGTACTACTACGCATGCCCCTAGGGGGAGGTTGGTAGGAGTTAACCATCGCGCGCCCCCGACCTCCACGCAAAGGAAGACACTCAATAATAAATCATGCTCCAACTTCTTAGCATAACGACAGACCATACGTGCATGCTTCGGGAATCACAAACCTTAACACCAATATTCTTACTAAACCACAATCATTCACTAGTACCTCCCACATATTACCATCTTAATATCGCAAAACTATTGCAAGGAATCAAACATATCATATTCAGTGATCTACAAGTTTTATGTAGGATTTTATGACTAACCATGTGAATGACCAATTCCTGTTGACTCTCTAAATAGATATAAGTGAAGCATGAGAGTTTAATTCTTTCTACAAAAGACCACACTCTAATAAAAATAAGTGAAGCAAAAGAGCATTCTACAAATAACGGTTTTCTATATGAAGAGAAACAGGCATCCAAACTTCAAATGATATAAGTGAAGCACATGAAGCATTCTATAAATCAACCAGGGACTATCTCATACCAGCATGGTGCATTTATTAAAATAAAAATAAAAAGCACACGACCCTCCAAGAATTTACGCATATCATGTGAACAAAACAAAAACCGAAACATACCGATACTTGTTGAATAAAGATGGGATGCCTTCCGGGGCATCCCCAAGCTTAGACGCTTGAGTCTCCTTGAATATTTACTTGGGGTGCCTTGGGCATCCCCAAGCTTGAGCTCTTGCCTCTCCTTATTCTCCTCATATCGTTATCTCCTCGATCTTTGAACACTTCATCCACACAAAACTTAACCGAACTTTTTATTAGAGGGGTTAGTACATATAACATCAAATCCCATCATGTCCTACTGTAACATTATTGTATAATTATAATCAAACATTACCCACTGTATGCTATCACAATTCTATGGCTTCCAAGTCAATGGGGCTCAACAAGATTTCAAACATACGCAAATAACGAAACTATAACAGCAATCTATGAAAACAGGACAGTCGGTAAAGATGCAAATATTACATATACTTATGTAACTCAAAAAATTCTGAAAAATTAGGACAAAATAAAAAAAATTCATAGAAGTACTGTGTAAAAATTTCAGAATTTTTTCACGTCCAGTAAAAAATGTAAATTCATGCACTACAGCAAAAGTTTCTGTTTTTGCACCGCACACACCAAACAAGCAATTTAAACATCCTAAAGGTAAATCTTGCACATTATTTTTATAATACAATGAATTTGTACAAGGGCATAATTATTTTTGTTCAAAATTTTCTGTAATCAAGATTCATAAAGTTTCCATGGGCATGAACAAAGTTCAAGGACGTCCCCCACTTCAACGGTGTTCGTCTTTCTCACTTTCACTTTTCTTTTTGAAAAGTTTAAGGTTCCCCTCTATATTTTTTTGTTTTTAAACTTTATAAAAGCACTCAATAGAAATAAATGACTCTCTAAAACTTCCGGGTTGTCTCCCTGGCAGCGCTTTCTTTAAAGCCATTAAGCTAGGCATAAAGTGCTCAAGTAATCGATCCACCCGGATCCCAAGGTATATCAAAGCCAATTTTAATTAACAATGATTTGTAATTTAGTAGTGAGCACAAAGCAATATATATCATGCAATGACAAATTCTAACTCTCTTCCTATGCATCGGCATGTCATAAAAGAACAATTCATGCACACATAATAAAGGCCGATACATAGCATAAGCAGTTTCTTGCAATTTTATCGTACTAGAAACATAGAGAGGCGGAGATGTATTTCCTCTTTCATAATAATTGCAATTAGGAGCAGCAAGCACATGCATATTATACTCATCAAAATCATCATGTGCAATAGTAAAAGGCAACCCATCAATGTAATCCTTAATAAGCGCAAACTTCTCCGATATAGTGTAGTTTGGAGAATTCAAAAAGATAATAGGACTATCATGTGTAGGTGCAATAGCAATAATTTCATTCTTAACATAAGGAAATATAGCAAGTTCATCTCCATAAGCATCATTCATATTGGCATCATGGCCACAAGCATAGCAAGCATCAAGTTCATCAGAAAGGGATATTTCAAACGAATCAAAGGGATCATAGCAATCATCATAGCATTCATCCTTCGGTAAGCATGAAGGGAAATTAAACAATGTATGAGATAAAGAGTTATTCTCATTAGAAGGTGGGCACGGGTAGCTAATCCGCTCTTCTTCCTTTTGTTCTTCGCTCTCCTCCTCAATTTTTTCATCTAATGAGCTCACGGTGTCATCAATTTCTTCTTCCATAGATTCCTGCAAAATATTAGTCTCTTCTTGGACAGCGGAGGTGTCCTCAATATATTCTTTCACATAAGCATTAGAAGCATAGTTTTCATAGCAATATTTAAGTATGGCAAAAAATTTAGATTTGTAAAGAGTAGCATCACACTTTTCAATCAAAGAAGCAATTTCATATGCACCCTTAAAAGCAACAAATTCTTCAATTTGTTTAATATCATAGTAACTATAAACACCTCTGGCATAAGAAGATAAGATTCCATTATCCTTAAACTCACATTGGTACTGAAGGTGTTTTTTAGGGTCTTCAGAACGACAAGTAAAATCATGTATTTCACATAAATTCCAAGGATAGCAATGCAAACGATTAATTTGATGCAATAAAAGTTTCCCTTTTTGAGACAAGCGGTGTCGCACAAAATAAGCATGCTCGTCTAATGATTTTCCCTCAACTAAGCTAGTTGGGTTTTTAGCACGTGCACAAAGGGATTGAAGATGATCCAAGTAGAAAGCTTCAGCAGTATGATAGATTTTGGGTGGTTCTTCAACCATTGGTTTAGCAAGTACAACTATTTTTATTGGTATTTTACGTTTCCTACCCATAACTAAAGATAGAAAACAAGAGCACAAAATAAAAACTAAGTGATAAAGCAAACAAGCACACACGAGAATATCAACCCCACGCTATTGCTCCCCGGCAACGGCGCCAGAAAAAGGTCTTGATAACCCACAAGTATAGGGGATCAATTGTAGCTTTTTTGATAAATAAGAGTGTCGAACCCAACGAGGAGCTAAAGGTAGAATTAATATTCCCTTCAAGTTCTATCGACCACCGATACAACTCTACGCACACTTAACGTTTGCTTTACCTAGAACAAGTATGAAACTAGAAGTACTTTGTAGGTGTAATGCTAGAACTACTTTGCAAGAATAAAACTAGGAGTAAATTGCAAGATAATAAAAGTTAGTTGTTTAGTAGAAAGCTTTTGTAACACAAGAGAATGATTTGTCCCTAGGCAATCGATAACTAGACCGGTAATCATTATTGCAATTTTATATGAGGGAGAGGCATGAGCTAACATACTTTTCGTACTTGGATCATATGCACTTATGATTGGAACTCTAGCAAGCATCCGCAACTACCAAAGATCATTAAGGTAAAACCCAACCATAGCATTAAGTATCAAGTCCTCTTTACAACCATACGCAACAACACCCTTACTCGGGTGTAAGCTTCTGTCACTCTAGCCGCCCACTATAAGAGAATTATGAACATATTGCAAACCCTACAGCGGGTACCCCTCACGCTTGCGTGACACGGAGGGCACCATAGGACAGCACCAAAATAAAACATACAACTCAAACCAATCACGATCATCAATCAACCCATAGGACAAAACGAATCTACTCAAACATCATAGGATGGCCACAAATCATTGGATAATAATATGTAGCATTAAGCACCATGTTTAAGTAGAGATTACAGCGGGGAGAAGAGGTGTTACACCACTGCATAGAGGGGAAGAGAGTTGGTGTTGACGGCGGCGAAGTTGTTGGTGTAGATCGCCGTCATGTTGATTGCCCCGGCGGCGTTCCGGTGCCACCGGGTGAGAGGGGGAGAGAGCTGTAGGGGAACGCGACAGAAAACAAAAAAAATTGGTACAACGAGCATGCCCAGGATCACCATGGAGATGCATACAAGGTTTGGATCTGATCGTTACCGACTCCTAGCACAGCGGAAGTAGAGTCGATGTTGATCGTCGGTGCAGATCCCCGCAGCTAGGATTTACAACCTCCCAACCGCAAGGATATACTCCCTTGTCTGCCCCTCGGATAGTCCCTCAGACAGCCCTCTAGGAGGCGGTCAGACAGTCCCCCGGATGATGTCACGGATAGCCCTTCGGGAGGCACTCACAGAAAGTCGGACGGTCACTCGGACAGCCCTTCGGGAGGACCCGCGAAACTCGGACAACCCTTCAGGAGGACCCACGAAACTCGGACAGTAACTCGGACAGCCTTTCGGGAGGACCCTTGAACAGCCCCTCGAGCAAAAGATCGAACCTATGACCTCTCTACGGGGTTGCACACATACGGTGTCATCTATCCGACAGGGCTTCGCCGTCCAGAACTAGTTCCCACCGGAACCCAGACAGCCTTTCGGCTCTATGAAACTATTTCGCTGGGAGGGAGAGAGAAAGCCAGATCATGCATGGCATGTGTATGTGAGAAAGAGTGAGTGTGAAGAGTGCCTCTCCACCTCTATTTATAGGAAAACCCAAGGGGTAGGGTGGCACATGAAAAACCCAAAAATGCCCATGCTTTATGTCACACATAAAGGGCAAAATGGGGAGGCAAGTGGAGCACCATGGATGAGCACCCCATGGCTATCCACCACCTTGTGGCCCCCCCCCAAAAAGGGGTTCCCACCCTTCCATGTCATCCCTAGATCTTTTGGGGAAAGCCCAAAAAGGTGGCTTTCCAAAAAGTAACCAAAAAGTGCATTTCACTATTCATGAAAACATTTTTTCGCGATCGTTAAATCCAGTACCCACTAAAATAATTTTGGACGCGTTCCGAAACATTTCCAGATTAGTGATTTTCATCAGCGAAAAGCAACCAAAGCGGTTCCGGCAGCTCCGGAATATTTCCGGTTTTTTTCTCCGAAAAAATCCCAGAAGTTCCAAGAACAATTCTGGCACCCTCCAAGAATTTCCAGGCATGTGCCGAAACCATTTTGACTTAATGGTATACTCCGAAACAACTTTTCGGTTTTTCTGAAACTATTCCGGTGTTCTCTCTCCGGAACTCTTCCGTTGTCTCCGAAGCTTTTCCGGTGACTTTCTCTCAGACTCCCTGTCTAGTATTCAGCAGATAGATGACCCTTAAGCATGTGACCCTATAGGTTTGGTGAAGTATAGACACGACCGGAACACTTTCCGATCAATGATCAACATCGGAGCCGTGGACACCCATATTGACCCCTATACTGACACGAATAAATATTCGAGTGAACCTCCAGTTGCCGTGTGCTATTCCTTTTCCTTCGTGATATGTTACAAACACCCGAGGTGAGATTTATCGGCATCCCCATGGATCAACAACTTGTCCACTGTGCCAGTTACCTCATTACCGGTTTTGTTCTCTTTTCTCGTTCCCGCGTTCCGGTATCCCTGTGATCAAATCACAATGTGTCTGGCCAGACGATGATGGATACCATAACACCGAGAGGGCCCAAAGAATATCTCTCCACCGTCGGAGGAGCAAATCCCAATCATGAGCTATCAAGCCCCTTGTCATACTTTTCCATGAACCCGTAAGCCGCCATAATAGCCACCCATTTATGGATGACGTTTAACAAACCCCAAAGTTCATGAAGCAAGCATGAAGAAACTCGATACTCTCGTGGTCTAAGGAATCATGCAAATGTTAACTTTCTCTGTGTTATTAACCATTAACTTGTGACGATTGTATCTCATAGCATAACATCAAATCAGTTCGATTCAACACAAATGTTCTTCTAACATTGTGCCCTCAAAGTTGCCGGCATAGACATGCCCATGATCAGGCAAACATAATCATCATGCAATCACTTGAGCCAGTCTTAGAGGCTTGACCAAGAATACTTTTTACCATTTATTATTCCACACATGCATATGAGTTTTCCTCCGAGCCTCGTGGTTATTGCAGACTCGAGAACCATAGCAGTTATAGCACGGAATGGGGGGGGGGGGGGGGGGGGGGGGGGGGGGGGGGGGGGGGGGGGGGGGGGGGGGGGGGGGGGGGGGGGGGGGGGGGGGGGGGGGGGGGGGGGGGGGGGGGGGGGGGGGGGGGGGGGGGGGGGGGGGGGGGGGGGGGGGGGGGGGGGGGGGGGGGGGGGGGGGGGGGGGGGGGGGGGGGGGGGGGGGGGGGGGGGGGGGGGGGGGGGGGGGGGGGGGGGGGGGGGGGGGGGGGGGGGGGGGGGGGGGGGGGGGGGGGGGGGGGGGGGGGGGGGGGGGGGGGGGGGGGGGGGGGGGGGGGGGGGGGGGGGGGGGGGGGGGGGGGGGGGGGGGGGGGGGGGGGGGGGGGGGGGGGGGGGGGGGGGGGGGGGGGGGGGGGGGGGGGGGGGGGGGGGGGGGGGGGGGGGGGGGGGGGGGGGGGGGGGGGGGGGGGGGGGGGGGGGGGGGGGGGGGGGGGGGGGGGGGGGGGGGGGGGGGGGGGGGGGGGGGGGGGGGGGGGGGGGGGGGGGGGGGGGGGGGGGGGGGGGGGGGGGGGGGGGGGGGGGGGGGGGGGGGGGGGGGGGGGGGGGGGGGGGGGGGGGGGGGGGGGGGGGGGGGGGGGGGGGGGGGGGGGGGGGGGGGGGGGGGGGGGGGGGGGGGGGGGGGGGGGGGGGGGGGGGGGGGGGGGGGGGGGGGGGGGGGGGGGGGGGGGGGGGGGGGGGGGGGGGGGGGGGGGGGGGGGGGGGGGGGGGGGGGGGGGGGGGGGGGGGGGGGGGGGGGGGGGGGGGGGGGGGGGGGGGGGGGGGGGGGGGGGGGGGGGGGGGGGGGGGGGGGGGGGGGGGGGGGGGGGGGGGGGGGGGGGGGGGGGGGGGGGGGGGGGGGGGGGGGGGGGGGGGGGGGGGGGGGGGGGGGGGGGGGGGGGGGGGGGGGGGGGGGGGGGGGGGGGGGGGGGGGGGGGGGGGGGGGGGGGGGGGGGGGGGGGGGGGGGGGGGGGGGGGGGGGGGGGGGGGGGGGGGGGGGGGGGGGGGGGGGGGGGGGGGGGGGGGGGGGGGGGGGGGGGGGGGGGGGGGGGGGGGGGGGGGGGGGGGGGGGGGGGGGGGGGGGGGGGGGGGGGGGGGGGGGGGGGGGGGGGGGGGGGGGGGGGGGGGGGGGGGGGGGACTTTTGAAGTTCGGGTCTCATGGAAGCAAACGTATTGCACTTGACCGTAACGGAATTCTAGCTTTTGGATCGAAGGACGAGAGTCACATCATCCATAGCATTAGTGGGAGAATACCGAAAGCATGCGATAGGAAAAAGTCCTTCTCGGCACTCTTGAGAATAATCCTCACATTACATTACCAATCGTAAAGATTAACCAGATAAATAACAGCTTATTCAATTTTAATAGGGAAGGTGGAAATGCAAGTCATTATTCTATAACTATTATGCAAATTCCACTTAGACTATGTCCATAACTAATTGCACTGAGAATTAAAGAAGTTAATTCTATAGTGCGCTCCCACTCAAATCAATATCTCTCATAATTGATTGTGAGTGATTCAAGATTCAAATTTCAATTCAACGCCAAGGATGCATCCATCTCAAGTGACGAGAATTTCATTTGGTAGGCCAACTTGCCAATCACATCTCTATGTGACTCTTGTTCATATTTCGATGGGCGTGTTCTGAGCTAAGGACGATCCTCCGAAACGTCAAGACAACCAAGTGATCTTGCTGCGAGGTCTCAACTCACCCACCTCACACTTCTCTAATCATTCGTACCCATGCATCCATGTGATACCCCGAAGAGATAGGTGCCGTGACGGTGCTACACTTGGGAGAACACTAACTACTTGATATTTTAAGTGAGAGATCACCCTAATAAAAGCGACTACCGCACAATCAAGAAGGGTGCATCATAAGGGATAAACATCTCAGGCAATTCGTAATAGCATGATATGGTATAGCCCTTTCTGATGGAGAAGTCTTTATTTCTTCGTCTTCGGTATTCGCGTCGGTGTTCACCTTCGTGAAGTTTGCCACCACCTTATCGATGCACCAGATAATATTGCTATCTCTATAGCTAATAAAATAAGTGCATTACATAAGGTTGACACGCAGGTCATTAAAGTGACAATCATATGGCTCCAGCCATCATGCCGAATCATGACACGCAGGTCATGTTAATTTACATTTTATAGTCATCTCATACATAATCAAATTAATATGAGAACTGTTATACCAGATCACATGCACAACTCATGTCATCCTGCAAAACCAAGTTAGACGCCTCTAATCGGTTTATGCAAAAAATTATTTTACGTGGCTTCTAAGGTTTTGAAACAAACCGAAGCTACCAGCGTTCATCATCAAGTATGATTATTCAAGTCGTTAGATTAACTTTGCGGGGTGTATGAAGCACGAGATAATAAAATCTTGAACGCCATACTGAACTTCGTCATACGCATGACCCCCGTGCAGATCATATCTGCATTGCCCTTTAGTCTGCGAGATTTCATCTTTCTTTTAACTATGGTGGAATTCAACGAACTGTTAGCACTTCGTTGATCAATCAGGATCGCGGATTGCCAGAACTTTGAAACTCCACCATGCCGTTATCAAGATCACAAATACGCAAATTTCAGGGAAGCAACAAGAACATCGGGTAACAGATTTCATGTGCTACCCGCACAAATAATTTTCAGTAATAGAACTCATCTACTATAAATTATATTGTGCAATGATACGCCTCCATCATATGTACTTTTCCAAATACCTTTTCTCTTGTTTTGGACTCTAATTTGCATGATTTGAATGGAACTAACCCGAACTGAAGCTGTTTTCAACAGAACTACCATGGTGTTGTTTATTGTGTAGAAATAAAAGTTCTTGGAATTGGACGAAACATTTTGGAGATTTTTTATGGAACAAATAAAAAATACTGAAGCCAAGATCTACTGGAGGGGGGCAACTGGCTGCCCACGAGGCACCAGGGCGCGCCACCCCCCCCCCCGGGGGGGGGGGGGGGGGGGGGGGGGGGCCCAAGCGCGCCCTGGTGGCTTGTGGTGCCCACGTGGCTCCGCTGACCCTAATTCCAAGCCTATAAATTCCTATTTGCCAAGCAAAAAATCAGAGAGGAAGTTTTATTGCATTCTACGATACGGAGCCGCCGCCACCTCCTGTTCTTCATCGGGAGGCCAGATCTGGAGTCCGTTCGCGGCTCCGGAGAGGGGGATCTTCCGTCTTCGTCATCATCAACCATCCTCCATCACCAATTTCATGATGCTCACCGCCAGGAGTGAGTAATTTCTTCGTAGGCATGCTGGACGGTGATGGGTTGGATGAGATTTATCATGTAATAGAGTTAGTTTCGTTAGGGCTTGATCCCTAGTATCCACTATGTTCTGAGATTGACGTTGCTATGACTTTGCTATGCTTAATGCTTGTCACTAGGGCCCGAGTGCCATGATTTCAGATCTGAACCCTTTATGTTTTCATGAATATATTTGTGTTCTTGATCCGATCTTGCAAGTTATATGAACCTGCTATGAGTTATGATCCGCATACCCCAAGGTGACAATAATTGGGATTCTTTTCGGTGATTACCGTAGTTTGAGGAGTTCATGTATTCACTATGTGTTAATGCTTTGTTCCGGTTCTCTATTAAAAGGAGGCCTTAATATCCCTTAGTTTCCTTATGGACCCCGCTGCCACGGGAGGGTAGGACAAAAGATGTCATGCAAGTTCTTATCGCAAGCACGTATGACTATATACAGAATACATGCGTACATTACATTGATGAATTGGAGCTAGTTCTGTGTCGCCCTTGGTTATGACTGTTACATGATGAATGTTATCCAACAATATCACCAATCCAATGCCTACGAGATTTTCACATATTGATCTTTGCTAAGTTACTACTGTTGCTACTACTGTTACAATTGCTACAAAACTATTGCTGCTACCGTTACTGTTACTGTCATTGCTATTGCTATCAAACTACCATACTATTGTGCTACTGATCACTCTGCTGCAGATATTTAGTCTCCAAGTGTGGTTGAATTGACAACTCAACTGCTAATACTTCCAAATATTCTTTGGCTCCCCTTGTGTCGAATCAATAAATTTGGGTTGAATACTCTACCCTCGAAAACTGTTGCGATCCCCTATACTTGTGGGTTATCAAGACCTTTTTCTGGCGCCGTTGCCGGGGAGCATAGCTTTATTTGCTGAGTCACTTGGGATTTATTTCTGTTGATCACCATGAAGAATCTAAAGGATGCTAAGGCCAAGATCGTTCCCTCTAAGACGAGGGGAGGTAAGGAACTGCCATCTAGCTCTGCACTTGATTCACCTTCTGTTTTGAGTAAGCTTGTTTTGAGTAAGCTTGCAACACCACCACCTGCTATTAATTCTGATATGTCACAAGTTATTGATGATGCTAGCACTATGGTTGATAATACTGTGCCACTTGGTGAACCTCTTGATGAACAACTTGCTAAAGCTAAAGAACTTGAGACTGCTGAAACTGATGAAATTATTGAAACTGAAAATGTTGAAACTTTTGAGAATTATGATTCACCTATTATGCCTAGCTCTCCTACTAGAGTTGAATCACCCGATGAACATGTCTTTGACAGGGAGACGGCTAGAGCTATTCTTGCTTGTAATGATAGAGATGAGGTTATAAAATTGCTTGCTGAAATGAAAGAAAAGTCTATGAGGGAGAAAATGAAATATGATCCTAAGTTTGCTACCTCTCCCATATTTGTTACTGATAAGGATTATGAATTCTCTGTTGATCCTGAGTTAATTACTTTGGTTGAATATGATCCTTTCCATGGATATGAAACTGAAACTGTTGTGGCACGTCTTACTAAATTAAATGATATATCCTTAAGTTATTTCCTTTCTCATTAAAGGGTGATGCTAAGATATGGTATAATACTCTTGCTCCTGGTTGTGTGTGTAGTCCCTAGGATATGATCTATTACTTCTCTAAAAAATATTTTCCTGCTCATAAGAAACAAGCTGCCTTACAGGAAATATTTAACTTTGTGCAAATTAAAGAAGAGAATCTCCCTCAAGCTTGGGGGAGACTTCTCCAATTACTTAATGCTTTGCCTGATCATCCTCTTAAGAAAAATAAAATACTTGATATCTTCTATAATAGACTAACCGATGCTTCTAGGGACTACCTAGATAGTTGTGCTGGTTGTGTTTTCAGGGAACGAACTGTTGAACATGCTGAGGAACTATTGAATAATATATTGAAGAATGATAATGATTGAACACTTCCTGAACCACCACCTAAACCCACTCCGAAGAAGAGGGGTATTTTATATCTCAGTCTTGAAGATATGCAAGAAGCAAAGAAATATATGAAGGAAAAAGGTATTAAAGCTGAAGATGTTAAGAATTTGCCACCTATTGAAGAAATATATGGTCTCGACACACTGCCACAGGTGGTACAGGTAAATTCTCTTATAAAGTTTGATGAAGGTGATATTCCTTATAACAAACCTCCTAGTCAATGCTTGTATGAATTTGACAATTATATTATCAAGCAAGATCACTTCAATGCAAATGTTATGAAACAATTGAAACGAAATGCCTACATGATTGAGAGCTTGAGTGACTTGTTGTTTAGAATTGCTAATGATGTCAGAGGTGTAGGTAAACATGCATCTATGGTTCAAACCCAGTTAGAACAAGTTGCTAAATCTCAAAGTAAATTGCTTAATGAAATGAATAACAATATGAATGATCATGCTGTTAGAGTTATGACTAGAGGAGGTAGAATGACTCAGGAGCCACTTTATCCTGAAGGTCACCCTAAAAGAATTGAATAAGACTCTCAAAGAATTAATGATGATTCATCTAGTCCATCTAAAAAGAAAAAGAAAAAGAAAAATGATAGGACTTTGCATACTTCTAGTGAACCTAAGGTAGAAAAACCCTCTGAGGATAATAATGATGTTTCTATTTCCGATGCTGAAACACAATCTGGTAATGAACATTCACCTAGTGATAATGATAATGATAAAGATAATGATGATACTCATGTGGATGCTCAACCAGATAATGACAAAGAACCTGATAATGATGTTGAAATAGAACCTGCTGTTGAACTTGATAACCCACCTCCTAAAAACAAACGTTATGATAAAAGAGATTTCATTGCTAGAAAACATGGTAAAGAAAGAGAACCATGGGTTCAAAAACCCATGCCCTTTCCACCTAAACCATCTAAGAATAAAGATGAGGAAGACTTTGAACGCTTTGTTGAAATACTTAGACCCATCGTTTTGTGCACCCGTTTGATTGATATGTTGAAAATGCCTCCTAATGCTAAATATATGAAAGATATTGTCACCAATAAAAGAAAAGTACCTGAAGCTGAAATTTCTACCATGCTTGCAAATTATTCTTTTAAGGATGGAGTGCCTAAGAAGCTAGGAGATCCAGGAATACCAACTATACCATGCTCCATTAAAAGAAATTATGTCAAAACTGCTTTGTGTGATCTAGGGGCCGGTGTTAGTGTTATGCCCTTCTCTTTATATAAAAGACTTGATTTGAATAAACTCACTCCCACTGAAATATCATTGCAAATGGCTGACAAATCAACTGCCATTCCTATCGGTGTTTGTGAGGATGTGCCCGTTGTAGTTGCAAATGTTACTATCCTAACAGACTTTGTTATACTTGATATGCCCGAGGACGACAACATGTCGATTATCCTTGGTAGACCCTTTTTGAATACTGCAGGGGCTATTATTGATTGCAACAAAAGCAAGGTCACTTTTCATATCAATGGTAATGAACATACGGTGCACTTTCCGAAGAAACAATTTCAAGTAAATGGTATTCATGTTATTGAAAAGACTCCGACAATTACTATTGGAAGTTTTCAACTCCCTCTTCCTTCTGTCAAAAAGAAATATGAAACACTTATAATTGGGAAGATGCATATCCCCGTTGAGGTAACCTAGTGTTTTATGAAAAATCTTCGAATTCATGTTGCTCGGAAACGGTTTGTTAATAAGACCTGATCAACCTTATTAATGGATCCTTTTTGAAAGGCATGTGGTCGATGAATTTAGTAAGCATAACCTTCTGTACCCACCTTTTGTTTTCTGTCATTTTTAGTTAAATGCAATAAAATGCCATGATTGTCCTGTTTTCTGAATTATCCGTGCAATAAAAAGTGCCCAAAAATGAAAGTGCTCAGAATGATCTGAAATTTTTACATGAATTTTTATTGAATATTTAAGAATTTTTGGCACTGGAATTATACCAGGGTGGTGCCCCAGGTGCCCATGAGGCACCAGGGCGCGCCACCCCCCCAGGCGCGCCCAGGTGGCTTGTGGGCCCCACAGGGACCCCCTCACTTATTCCTTCAGCCCACTTCGTCTCTTACCTCTAGCAAAAATTCCTGGTAGCTCTCTCTCTCATGTTCTTGCTCGCAAACCTGAGATTTTCAATCTCTTTGCTTGGAGCTCCATTTCCAAAACTGTTTTGAGAGATTGCTCCTCGGTATGTGACTCTCCCATTGCTCCAATTAGTTTTTGTTCCAGTGGATTATATTTTGCATAATTAGCTACTCTTGGTGCTACTGAAAATGAGCTTGCATGTTGCATTCTTTGATTCCTAAGTAGTTTGAATGCTTGATATGACCTCTAGGCACTTGTATGAGTAGTTGCTATCAATTTTGTGAAGTTTTGTTAACATCTTTTTGTGGCCCAAAATTTTTCAGAAATTTGTTCTTAGGAAAATGAACCTCTTCCGGAGGAGTTCTTCGAGGAGGAGGTCCTCTGAAGCGTCATCAAGTGAAAGCTCAGCCCGCCAATCATATGAGGAACCAAGGGCAAGTTCGGTGCGAGGTGCCGAGGCAAAATCATGTCGATGGCCGTGCAACGAGTTCATGCTAGGTGCAGGCATCAAGGAAGAATTTGACCAATATATTCACAACACCGAGCTCTCCGCCTTCGTCGTAGATAAGCCTCCGCAGCAGTACAACCTCACTCATTCGTTCACTCAGCATTTTGAATATCATCCTCGCACTTCTAGAGTTTTATTTCATCTCTATAAAAAATCCTATAGTATGTCTCTAGAAGAATTTTGTGATGCATGCAAAATTCCGTATTGGGGTTTGTTAGATGAATCACCAAAATCAGATTATGCGTTGTTTCTTAATAGCCTTTGCAACGGTGAGGATAGGGGAGTTACGCAGGCCAGAATACTCAGCATTTATTTTCCTACTATTCGGTATTTTGCACTTTTTAATGGTAAATGCATTGTTGGTAAGCAAGACTGTAGTACACTTTGCGCCCCCGATCTGAGTCTTATTCATACAGCTTTGACTGGCAGCAAGTATTATAATCTTGGAGCTATTGTTGCACGTAGACTGCAGCATAATGCGGGTAATGGTGATTTGTATGGAGGAATTTATGCCTCCCGTTTAGCTGCAAAGTTAGGGGTCTCGCCCTACTTCAATGATCCCCTCTTACCTTATAAGTATTTGAATTTTGAAGCAATGCGAGAACACAAGTTTTTAAAATGCGATGCACATGGATATGAATATAACTTAGTCTTTGATAAATATCGTTCTGTGTATGTTGCTTTGCCTGCTCCTACTCTCTTTGATTACCAGAACAAATAGAGATATTTCCTCCATGAGTATGAAGTGCAGGAATACAAAATGGCAGCAGAAGCCGCCCGTCTGGCTGAGGAGGCTGCTCGGCAAGCCTCCATGAGCTACCACTTTGATTATTACCCAGACTAGGGATGGTGATTACCAAGCTAGGCAAATGCCTAAGCTTGGGGGAGTACGTATTTCTCACCGACATTACATTCATGTTCACACATTTCATTCCAGTTGTCGGTGTTCATCCTCTTTCATTGTATAATCCATGCTAGTTTTATTTTCTTGTTTTCTTCTTATGTGTTTGAAAAACTTTGAGAAAATCCAAAAATATTTCTCATTTCTTTTCGGTTTTTCTTTCTAGTTTAATTAGTTATAGTATTAAAAGAAAACCCAAAAAGATTTCCCATTTCTTCTTTTGCTTGCTGGAGCTTTCCCGTGTAAATAGTTTTTCTTGTTTTTGTTTTTGTCTTCTTTAAATTGCTTCCTTTGAAAAAAAAACCAAAAACTCCAAAAATATTTCAGTGTGTTTCTCTGAAATTCTTTTCTTTTGTTGAGCCATTGTAAGGAGAAGACCACGATGAAAATGATGAGTGGTTCTCGTATGCATTATTATTGATCTACCAAAGAGCCCATATTACCTTGTCTTCTCCTTTGAATAAAATGTTTGCAGATTCCAGCTTAGTCCACAGCACTCTTGCACTATTATTATTTCCACATCATTCGGTCGTGCAAGTGAAAGGCAATAATGACGATAATTTGATGAAGTGACTGTGGCAAAGAAAAGCGGGTATGAACTCAACTTGTTTTTGTTTTTGTAAATATGTTCAACTCAGTATCCATGATTCAGCATATTATGATTAAACATGTTTATGATAACAATTAGAGATTATAGTTGCTCATGCCATGCTTAAGTAGCTAGGAGTGGATAATGATTTATCTTGGGTGTCAACATGCATTAAAATGATTGTGATGTAGTATGATGATATGGTATCCTCCTCTGAATGTTTCAAGTGGCTTGACTTGGCACATGTTCACACATGTAGTTGATTCAAAACCAACATAGCCTCCATGATATTTATGTTCATGGTGATTATATCCTACTCATGCTAGTATTCAATGTTGATTATTCATAATGCATGGTTATGACCGTTTTCGCTCTCTAGCTGGTCGCTTCTCAACTTAATTGCTAGCCTTCGCCTGTACTAAGCGGGAATACTGCTTGTGCATCAAAATCCCTAAACCAAAGTTATTCCAGATGAGTCCACTATATCTACCCATATACGGTATTACCCTGCCATTCTAAGTAAATTTGCATGTGCCACCTCTAAATATTCAAATGAACATCTGTTTTATGTGCCTGTACCGCTCATGGAGCGACAGGGGGCGGTCAATATCTTCCATGCTAAGCGGGTTATTCTCATGATGAGTGTTTATTCACTCGTCCTTGCACGAGAGGGGCTAGTAATCGGGATGCCCAGTCCCATGATTAAATTGCAAAATAATAAAACAAACTCCCCCGAAAAGTTGTTGGTATGGAGGGTACCCGAGGATTCGGCTAGCCATGGCTTGTGTTTGTTGGTGGAGGGGGAGTAAACTTTACCTTACCGCTTGGGAACTGCCGCTAATTTGTTTAGCATGGAACATATTGAAAACTCGGTCGTCACGTTGACAGGAAAGGCATACCTCCCAAAATTATATTTATCTCTGATTTAAGCTTTGAGCTCTGGCACCTCTGCAAATCCCTGCTTCCCTCTGCGAAGGGTCAATCTATTTACTTTTATGTTATTTTACTTTTATTATTGAGTCATCACCTTCTCAATCAAGCACCAGTCCTGAGAGCACTATTGTCATTCTCATGCATTATGTATAGTTAATGTTGTATGCATCATGACTGGATCTCTTCTACCATGAATTACAATGTTCAGTCGCTGCTTGAACTTTGGAGGTGCTCTGCATTTATGTTTTGCGGTCTCAGAAAGGGCTAGTGAGATACCATGTTGTCATATTATATCATGATTGTTTTGACAAAGTGTTGGCATTTAAGATATTTTATTATTGCTCGCTAGTTGATTATGCCATTGATATGAGTGAATATAATTTCTAAGAGTTATCATTTGCATGGTTAGTTATAATCTTTGCTGAAAACCTGGGTATTATTTAAGCATATATAGAGATACAAGAACAAAAGAGTTTGTAAAAGTTTTTCTTTATCACTTTTAGTTTGTCAACTGAATTGCTTGAGGACAAGCAATGAGTTAAGCTTGGGGGAGTTGATACACCTCCGTCCTATCTACTTTTTCAAACACTTTTGCTCTTGTTTTGGACTCTAATTTGCATAATTTGAATGGAACTAATCTGGACTGACGCTGTTTTCAGCAGAACTACCATGGTGTTGTTTTTTGTGCAGAAATAAAAGTTCTTGGAATTGGACGAGACTTTTTGGAGATTTTTTATGGAACAAATAAAAATACTGGAGCCAAGATCTACTGGAGGGGGCCACTGGCTGCCCACGAGGCACCAGGGTGGGCCAGCCCCCCCCCAGGCGCGCCCTGGTGGCTTGTGGGGCCCACGTGGCTCCGCTGACCCTAATTCCAAGCCTATAAATTCCTATTTGCCAAGCAAAAAATCAAAGAGGAAGTTTTATTGCATTCTACGATATGGAGCCGCCGCCACCTCCTGTTCTTCATCGGGAGGCCAGATCTGGAGTCCATTCGGGGCTCCGGAGAGGGGGATCTTCCGTCTTCGTCATCATCAACCATCCTCCATCACCAATTTCATGATGCTCACCGTCGGGAGTGAGTAATTTCTTCGTAGGCCTGCTGGACGGTGATGGGTTGGATGAGATTTATCATGTAATCGAGATAGTTTTGTTAGGGCTTGATCCCTAGTATCCACTATGTTCTGAGATTGATGTTGCTATGACTTTGCTATGCTTAATGCTTGTCACTAGGGCCCGAGTGCCATGATTTTAGATCTGAACCCTTTATGTTTTCATGAATATATTTGTGTTCTTGATCCGATCTTGCAAGTTATATGCACCTGCTATGAGTTATGATCCGCATACCCCAAGGTGACAATAATTGGGATTCTTTCCGGTGATTACTGTAGTTTGAGGAGTTCATGTATTCACTATGTATTAATGCTTTGTTCCGGTTCTCTATTAAAAGGTGGCCTTAATATCCCTTAGTTTCCTTATGGACCCCGCTGCCACGGGAGGGTAGGACAAAAGATGTTATGCAAGTTCTTATCGCAAGCACGTATGACTATATACGGAATACATGCCTACATTACATTGATGAATTGGAGCTAGTTCTGTGTCGCCCTAGGTTATGACTGTTACATGATGAATGTTATCCAACAATATTACCAATCCAATGCCTACGAGCTTTTCACATATTGATCTTTGCTAAGTTACTACTGTTGCTACTACTGTTACAATTGCTACAAAACTATTGCTGCTACCGTTACTGTTACTGTCATTGCTATTGCTATCAAACTACCAGACTACTGTGCTACTAATCACTCTACTGCAGATGTTTAGTCTCCAGGTGTGGTTGAATTGACAACTCAACTGCTAATACTTGCAAATATTCTTTGGCTCCCCTTGTGTCAAATCAATAAATTTGGGTTGAATACTCTACGCTCGAAAACTGTTGCGATCCCCTATACTTGTGGGTTATCAAGACCTTTTTCTGGCGCTGTTGCCGGGGAGCATAGTTTTATTTGCTGAGTCACTTGGGATTTATATCTTTTGATCACCATGAAGAATCTGAAGGACGCTAAGACCAAGATCATTCCCTCTAAGATGAGGGGAGGTAAGGAACTGCCATCTAGCTCTGCACTTGATTCACCTTCTGTTTTGAGTAAGCTTGCAACACCACCACCTGCTATTAATTCTGATATGTCGCAAGTGATTGATGATGCTAGCACTATGGTTGATAATACTGTGCCACTTGGTGAACCTCTTGATGAACAACTTGCTAAAGCTAAAGAACTTGAGACTGCTGAAACTGATGAAATTATTGAAACTGAAAATGTTGAAACTTTTGAGAATTATGATTCACCTATTGTGCCTAGCTGTCCTACTAGAGTTGAATCACTCGATGAACATGTCTTTGATAGGGAGACGGCTAGAGCTATTCTTGCTTGTAATGATAGAGATGAGGTTATAAATTTTTGACTTAATGGTATACTCCGAAACAACTTTTCGGTTTTTCCGAAACTATTCCGGTGTTCTCTCTCCGGAACTCTTCCGTTGTCTCCGAAACTTTTCCGGTGACTTTCTCTCGGACTCCCTGTCTAGTATTCAGCAGATAAATGACCCTTAAGCGTGTGACCCTCTAGGTTCGGTGAAGTATAGACATGACCGGAACACTTTCCGATCAATGATCAACATCGGAGCCGTGGACACCCATATTGACCCCTATACTCACACGAATAAATATTCGAGTGAACCTCTAGTTGCCGTGTGCTATTTATTTTACTTCGCGATATGTTACAAACACCCGAGGTGAGATTTATCGGCATCCCCGTGGATCAACAACTTGTCCACTATGCTAGTTACCTCGTTACCGGTTTTGTTCTCTTTTCTCGTTCCCGCATTCCGGTATCCCTGTGATCAAATCACGATGTGTCTGGCCAGACAATGATGGATACCGTAACACTGAGAGGGCCCAAAGAATATCTCTCCATCGTCGGAGGAGCAAATCCTAATCTTGAGCTATCAAGTCCCTTGTCATACTTTTCCATGAACCCGTAAGCCGCCGTAATAGCCACCAATTTACGGATGACGTTTAACAAACCCCAAAGTTCATGAAGTAAGCATGAAGAAACTCGACACTCTCATGGTCTAAGGAATCATGCAAACGTTAACTTTCTCTGTGTTATTAACCATTAACTTGTGACGATTGTATCTCATAGCATAACATCAAATCGGGTCGATTCACCACAAATGTTCTTCTAACATTGTGCCCTCAAAGTTGTCAGCATAGACATGCCCATGATCAGGAAAACATAATCATCATGCAATCACTTGAGCCAGTCTTAGAGGCTTGACCAAGAATACTTTTTACCATTTATTATTCCACACGTGCATATGAGTTTTCCTCCGAGCCTCGTGGTTATTGCAGACTCGAGAACCATAGCAGTTATAGCACGGAATATAAACATAATTAGAAACATGGGGATAAATAATAACATTTATTATTGCATCTAGGGTATATCTCCTACAAAAGCCCCCCTCCTTCTTCTTCTTTCTTGGTCTCCCCCCTAGATGGGAGGAGAGTTTCCCCTCTGGTTCTTGGCCTCCATGGCACCCAGAGGGGCGAGAGCCCCTCCGAGATTGGATATATCTCTCTGTTCTCTTCTGTTTCGCGTCCTTGTTTTCTGGCCCTTCACCGTTTCTTAAATTCCCGGAGATTCGTAACTCCGATTGCGCTGAAATTTTAACATGATTTTCTTCTCGATATAAGCTTCCTTGCGGCCAAAGAAGAGCCCCAACTGACTTATGGTGTGCCCACGAGGCATCACCGCGCGCCAGGGGGGGCCCGCACCCAGGTAGCTTGTGGAGGCCGTGGGCCTCCGTTTGCGTTGATTCCACCTCCCAAAAATCACATATATTCCAAAATAATTCTCCGTAAAATTTTATTGCATTTGGACTTCGTTTGATATGGATTTTCTGTGAAACAAAAAACAAGCAGAAAACAGGAACTGGCACTGGGCACTGGATCAATATGTTAGTCCCAAAAAATAATATAAAATATTGCCAAAAATATGTGAAAGTTGTAGAATATTGGCATGAAACAATCAAAAATTATAGATACGACGGAGACGTATCAATGCTCACTAACATAACTGTTCTCCTCCATCTTGCAGCTAAAGAACTTGTCGGAGGTGTCGTACCTTTCAACCCGGGCATGAGCTTGAAATACCAATTTCAGCTCCTGGAACATCTCATATGCTCCATGATGCTCAAAACGTATTTGGAGCCCCGGTTCTAAGCCATAAAGCATGGCGCATTGAACTATCGAGTAGTCATCAGAATGAGCCTGCCAGATGTTCACAACATCCACAGACGACGCTGGAAGGGGTGCGGCACCTAGCGGTGCATCAAGGACATAAGCCTTCTGTGCAGCAATGAGGATAATCCTCAAGTTACGGACCCAGTCCGCATAGTTGCTTCCATCATCTTTCAACTTAGCTTTCTCTAGGAACGCATTAAAATTCAGGGGAACTACAGCGCGGGCCATTTATCTACAACACAAATTTTGCAAAGCCAATTAAGACTAAGTTCATGATAATTAGTTCAGTCAATCAAATTACTAATGAACTCCCACTTAAATCAACATCCCTCAAGTTGTCTAAGTGATACATGATCCAAATCAACTAACTCATGTCCGACCATCACGTGAGATGGGGTAGTTATCAATGGTGAACATCTCCATGTTGATCATATCTACTATATGATTCATGTTCGACCTTTCGGTCTCCTGTGTTCCGAGGCCATGTCTGTACATGCTAGGCTCATCAAGTTTAACCCAAGTATTCTGCATGTGTAAAACTGGCTTACACCCATTGTATGCGAATGTAGAGTCTATCACACCCGATCATCACGAGGTGCTTTGAAACGATGAACTTTTGCAATGGTGCATACTTACGGAGAACAAAATTTCTTGAAATTAAGTGAAGGGATCATCTTATAATGCTACCGTCGTCCTAAGCAAAATAAGATGCATAAAAAGATAAACATCACATGCAATCAATATGTGACATGATATGGCCATTATCATCTTGTGCCTTTGATCTCCATCTCCAAAGCACCGGCATGATCTCCATCGTCACCGGCATGACAACATGATCTCCATCATCGTGTCGTCTCGTGGTTGTCTCGCTAACTATTGCTTCTAAAACTATTGCTAACGCATAGCGATAAAGTAAAGCAATTACATGGCATTTAATGATTGACATGCAGGTCATATAATAAATTAAAGACAACCCTATGGCTCCTGCCGGTTGCCGTACTCATCGACATGCAAGTCATGAACCTATTACAAAACATGATCATCTCATACATCAACATATATCACATCACGTTTTGGCCATACAACATCACAACATGCCCTGCAAAAACAAGTTAGACGTCCTCTACTTTATTGTTGCAAATTTTATGTGGCTGCTATAGGCAACTAGCAAGAACCGTTCTTACCTACATAAAGCCACAACGGTGATAATCAAGTTGCCTTTTAACCTTCTACAAGGACCGCCTTTGTCAAATCAGATTCAACTAAAATAGGAGAGATAGACACCCGCCAGCCACCTTATGCAAAACAAGTTGCATGTCAGTCGGTGGAACCGGTCTCATGTGCGAGGACATGTAAGGTTGGTCTGAGCCGCTTCATCCCTCAATACCGCTGAAAGATCATGGGTGTCGCCTAGAGGGGGGGTGAATAGGTGATACGTCTCCAACGTATCTATAATTTTTTATTGTTCCATGCTATTATAGTATCAATCTTGGATGTTTATTATGCATTTATATGCCATTTTATATCATTTTCTGGGACTAACCTACTAACTCAGTGCCCAGTGCCAGTTGCTGTTTTTTTGCGAGTTTTTGGTTTTTCAGGAAATCAGTACCAAACTAAGTCTAAATGCCACGAAACTTTTTTATGATTTTTTTCTCGATAAAAGAGACCCTGGAAGCTTCGGAAGAAGGCCAAAAGACAGAAACGTGAGCCACAAGCCACCAGGGCGCGCCCAGGGGGGCGCCCTGGTAGCTTGTGGGCCCACGTTGCATCCTTTTGCCCTGATTCCAACTCCATAAATTCTCTAAAATCGAGAAACCAACAAAGAGCCAGCCAAAACCCTTTTTCCGCCGCCGCAAGTCTCGGTTTCTTCAAGATCCCATCTGGGGACCTCCGTCGGTAATCTGCCGGAGGGGGAATTGATCACGGAGGGCCTCTACATCAACCTTGCTGCCCTACCGATGATGCATGAATAGTCTACCACAGACCTACGGGTCCATAGCCAGTAGCTAGATGGCTTCATCTCTCTCTTTGATCTTCAATACAATGTTCTCCTCGATGATCTTGGAGAACTATTCAATGTAATCCTACTTCGCGGTGTGTTTGTTGGGATCCGATGAATTGTGGGTTTATGATCAGATTATTTATGAATATTATATGAGTCATCTCTGAATTCTTATATGCATGATTGTTATAGCTTTGTATGTCTCTTCGATCTATCGTTTAGTTTGGCCAACTAGATTGATCTATCTTGCAATGGGAGATGTGCACTGTGATGGGTTCGGTCTTGCGTTGCTCAATCCCAGTGACAGAAAGGGACATGACACGTATTGTATCGTTGCCATTAAGGGTAAAACGATGGGGTTTATTCATATTAGTTGGATTTACTTTGTCTACATCATGTCATCTTGCTTAAGGCGTTACTCCGTTTCTTGTAAGCTTAATACCCTAGATGCATGCTGGATAGCGGTCGATGGGTGGAGTAATAGTAGTAGACGCAGGCAGGAGTCGGTCTACTTGTCGCGGACGTGATGCCTATATACATGATCATTGCCTTGAATATCGTCATAACTATGCGCTTTTCTATCAATTGCCCAACAGTAATTTGCTTACCCACCGTATGCTATCTTCAAGAGAGAAGCCTCTAGTGAACACTATGGCCCCCGGGTCTATTTTCCATCATATATAAAACTAAAATACCTCACTGCCTTTATTTATCTTTTATTTTATTTTTGTGTTTTACTTTATTTATCTACCACTACGAGAATTCATCCTTGCAATTAACCACCAAGGGATTGATAACCCCTTGTTTGCGTTGGGTGCAAGTATTTGCTTTTCGTGTGTGCAGGTGATGTTGACGAGGTTGTGTCGTGTGTCTCCTACTGGATTGATAACCTTGGTTCTTAACTGAGGGAAATACTTATCTCTACTGTACTGCATCTCCTTTCCTCTTCAAGGATTTGACCAACGCAGTTTACAAGTAGCAATAGGCACTTTAAAATAATTACGGTTTAGGCTTGAACAAATGCGGAATAAATCTAACGGTTAATTTGTCAAGCACAAAACCTACAACAACTAGGCTCGCCTATGTGCACCAACAACATATGCTAAGCAAGATAAACAACTAAGTGATAGCAAGATATATAACATGAAACACTATGGCTATCACAAAGTAAAGTGCATAAGTAAAGGGCTCGGGTAAGAGATAATCGAGGCATGCGGAGACGATGATGTATCACGAAGTTCACACCCTTGCGGATGCTAATCTCCGTTTGAAGCGGTGTGGAGGCACAATGCTCCCCAAGAAGCCACTAGGGCCACCGTAATCTCCTCACGCCCTCGCACAATGCAAGATGCCGTGATTCCACTAAGGGACCCTTGAGGGCGGTCACCGAACCCGTACAAATGGCAACCCTTGGGGGCGGTCACCGAACCCGTACACTTTGGCAACCCTTGGGGGCGGTCACCGGTACCCATCAAATTGCTCGGGGCGATCTCCACAACCTAATTGGAGACCCCGACGCTTGCCCGGAGCTTTACACCACAATGATTGAGCTCCGAGGCACCACCAACCGTCTAGGGCGCCCAAGCACCCAAGAGGAACAAGCTCTAGGGTACCAAGCACCCAAAAGTAAAAAGCTTCTCAAACTTCACTTCCACGTATCACCGTGGAGAACTCAAACCGATGCACCAAATGCTATGGCAAGGGCACACGGAGTGACCAAGTCCCTCACTCTCAAATCCCACCAAAGCAACGAAAGCTATGGAGGAATATGAGAGGAAGAACAAGAAGGAGAACACCAAGAACTCCAAGATCTAGATCCAAGGGGTTCCCCTCACATAGAGGAGAAAGTGATTGGTGGAAACGTAGATCTAGATCTCCTCTCTCTTTTCCCTCAAGAACTAGCAAGAATCATTGGAGGGATTGAGAGATAGCAAGCTCGAAGAAGGTCAACAATGGGGGAAGAACACGAGCTAGAGAGATTAGGCTCAATGGGGAAGAAGACCCCCTTTTATAGGAGCCCCCGAATCCAACCGTTATCTGCTCTGTGCCCGCAGCCAAGTGGTACTACCTCGCACATGCCTAAATTACACTGAGTGTACTAACGGTAGTGCCACCGGAGCGGTACTACCGCTGCCCCTGGCGGTACTACCGCTTAGGGGTTTTAGACCTGGAGAGGCAGCAGTAGTAGAGGGTGTCAGGGCGGCAGTACCGTGCGAAGCGGTACTACCATCCTAGTGCCGCTCTACTACCGCTTAGGCAAAATGGGCAACCGAAACAAGCACAGAGGACAAGTCCTAAGCGGCACTAGGAGCGGTAGTAGACAGCGGAAGTACCGCTTAAGCGGTACTACCGGGCTACTGCAGTCCTACTACCGCTAAGAGAAATTAGGCAACAGAAACTAGCACAAAACGGATTTCCCAAGTGGTAGTGGCAACGGTAGTCCATAGCGGAAGTACCGCCTAAGCGGTACTACCGTGGTACCGAGCGGTACTACCGCCTGAGCAGAGAAAAACTGACCAGATACTAAAACTGCCATAACTTCTGCAAATGAGCTCCGAATTGAGCAAACTCAAGCTTGTTGGATAGAGGAAGACGAGTACTATCCAAACAGCGACAGGGGAGATATGCCTAAGAAATAGAGATGTGAAACCTCTAAGAATGAAGAACCGGCATAAACTCCAACATCGAAAACATCATAGAATATGCATATATGAACTCCGTTTTCGATGAACTCGAGCTTGTCAAGAAGATGACCAAGAGCTCAAAAACTCACAAAGAGAAACACCAAACAAGAACCAAGAAAGATGATGCAAGGATGCAATGGTTTGAGCTCTCTACGAACGATACGATCAAGCTACTTACTTGAGAGCCCCCCTTGATAGTACGGCAATCGATCCTATAACCCGGTCTCCCAACTACCACCATGAGACCGGTAAAATAGAAAACCTATCAAGGGCAAACCTTTGCCTTGCACATAGTCCACTTGAGCTAGATTATGACAATCTTGACTTCCTCAAGTTGGACCACCTTTCTTGATTGTGTTGGCTCGATGAAGACTAGTTGATTGCTCCCCCATACTCCACTATGGGTGAGCCACTCTTCGGCACATCTTCACAAGTCCATTGTCACCACAATGGACGGCAAGCTTCAAGCATGATCTCTTCGTGATGCTCCACTTGAACTTGCACACCGCAAACTTGATGACGATCACTACTTGATTTCATCCTCCATGGGTTGTATGAGATCTTCCTCTTGACGCAAGCCCATGGAAACATACCTAACCCCACAATGAACTCTCACATAGACCATGGGTTAGTACACAAAGCGTAATGGACAATGCTTACCATACCATGAGATCACATGATCCCACTTGGTACAACTTCTATGTTTTGTGTGTTGATCAACTTGATTCTCTCTTTGACTTAGTCTTGATCAACCTTGATTCAAATCTTCTCTCTTCATAAAGATGATGACTTGAAGGTAAACGTGAATGTTCACACAATCTTCTTCTTCAAGACATACTTGCAATACGCTCAATTCTCACATGACCAATCTTTGGATAACTCCTTGAATAGCACCTTGGTCAACACATATTCTTCCTCTAACAACCTTGAAACCAACAAATGGTCTTCAAGCAATGCCTATGGACAAACCCTTCAAATATAACTCAAGGCAACCATTAGTCCATAGAGATTGTCATCAATTACCAAAACCAAACATGGGGGCACCACATGTTCTTACAACCGCCGAATCCAAATAAGACAAGAGAGGTAAGCAATTTGAGCATCAACGCCCACAACTTCTTTGTGTTCTATTCGTGCATATACATCTACGCATACACCTAGCTCATGATGCCACTGATGGGGAACAAAGCATGAAAATCAAAATAATTCCTACGAACACCCAAGATCTATCTAGGAGAAGCATAGCAACCAGAGGGGAGAGTGTGTCCACGTACCCTCGTAGACCGTTAAGCAGAAGCGTATATCACGCGGTTGATGTAGTCGTACTCGTCATGATCCAATCGCGATCCAATCCGATGAAGTACCGAACGGACGGCACCTCTGCGTTCAGCACATGTACGGCTCGATGACGTCTCCTCCTTCTAGATCCAGTAAGCGGGAGAGGAGAAGTAGATGGGATCACAACCAGCATGACGGCATGGTGGTGATGGTGGAGCGCCGACAGCGCTTCGCTAAGCGTCGTCGGGACGAGGTGGTGGAGTAACGGGAGAGAGGGGCGCCCAGGGGCTGGTCTGTGCTTTGATGCGCCCCCTCCTCTATATTTATATGGGTGGAGGGGCTAGGAGTCCAGCCCGTCTTCCCTCTAGGGCCGGCGGCCAAGGGAGATGAGTTGGACTCCAAGTCCAACTCTTCCCCCTCTTGTCCCTTCGGGACTCCTCCCTTCTCCTCTAGGCGCCTGGGCCTTTGAGTGCTAGTGCGCCTGGCCCAATAAGGCCAGGGCGCCTCCCCTCAGCCCATGTTAGCCCTAGGGACATGGTGGATCCCTTGGTGGACTTCCGGACCCCTCCGGAAGTTTTCGGAACCTTCTGGAAGCTTCCCAGTACAATACCAAAAAAACCGAACTTTTTCCGAAACCCTGAAAACAACTTTCCATATATAAATCTTTACCTCCGGACCATTCTGAAACTCCTCGTGACGTCCGAGGTCTCATCCGGGACTCTGAACAACATTCAGTCACCAACATGCATATCCCAATATAACTCTAGCGTCACCGAACGTTAAGCGTGCGGACCCTACGGGTTCGAGAATCATGTAGACATGACCGAGACACCTCTCCAGTCAATAACCTATAGCGGAACCTGGATGCCCATATTGGTTCCTACATATTCCACGAAGATCTTTTATCGGTTGAACCACGATGTCGAGGATTCGGTTAATCCCGTATGCAATTCCATTTGTCCAGTGATATGTTACTTGCCCGAGATTCGATCGTCGGTATCTCCATACCTAGTTCAATCTCGTTACCGGCAAGTCTCTTTACTTGTTCTGTAATACAAGATCACGTGACTAACTCATTAGGCACATTGCTTGCAAGCTCTTTATGATGTTGTATTACCGAGAGGGCCCATAGATATCTCTCCGTCATACGGAGTGACAAATCCTAGTCTCGATCCATGCCAACCCAACAGACACCTTCGAAGATACCTGTAGAGCATCTTTATGATCACCCAGTTACGAAGTGACGTTTGATAGCACACAAAGTATTCCTCCGGTGTCCGGGAGTTGCATGATCTCATGGTCTTAGGAATAGATACTTGACATGAAGAAAGCTATAGCAATAAACTCAGTGATACGATCAAATGCTAAACTTACGATTGGGTCTTGTCCATCACATCATTCTCCTAATGATGTGGTCCCGTTATCAAATAACAACTCATGTCTATGGTTAGGAAACCTTAACCATCTTTGATCAACGAGCTAGTCTAGTAGAGGCTTACTAGGGACATTGTATTTGTTTATGTATTCACACATGTATTTAAGTTTTCGGTCAATACAATTATAGCATGAATAATAAACTTTTATCATGAACAAAGAAATATGATAATAACCAATTTATTATTGCCTCTAGGGCATATTTCCAACATCAATCCCTCACCAGTCCAGAGGGTTGGAGAAACCCGACCATGCCGCAAAGCAAATGGAAAAAATAAGTCGAGCTTGCCGCATCAAGAGCCAGTCAACTACTTCCTTTGATTGACGTACAAACACTCACAGCCCCATTGGAGATCTTCGAGATCGACCTCCCGAGGGGCGGCGTAACACGAAAGCTGTGGTGGAGCTAGGTCTAGAAACTTGCGATTGATATCATGTAAGATGATTAGAGAGTAGAGAATTGGCGAAATGCGTTGTATTATTGAGCCTCGAGGACATTATATATAAAGAGTATATGACTATGAGTGCAAGAAACCACTTCTACAGAAAGGTAGGAATCATATAAGAGAATTACAACCAATCTTAACAAACCCTAACCTATCATAACATATACTCAAACAATAACCAATATCAGAGGTGAGGAAGATAAAACCAATTCCATAGCATTCGTGTGTAGTTGTATTAAATTCAAATTTGTCATGCCAAACTAGCTCCTGCGACGACCTATTGTACAAGTCGTTTTAGATAACAGACTGCATATTAGTATGTTTGACACCACTAGGTAGCAGCGCCGCATGGTTGTGTTCCCATGCCGTGGCTCTCTTCCCCTTTTTTCTCGCATGGAACTATGACACGTAAGCACAACATCAACAAAAGATTTTCCAAATTTGATTTAAAAAAATTTATCTCCTAAAACGTTAAATCGAATGATGATCTTCTTTCACCACTACCTTCCTCTCGTCGAGATCTTTGAAACTAGATCTCATGTCCGCATATTTCAACAACTTCTTTTTTCGTATATATTTGCGATGTTATTACCACTTAGTTGCCAGATTGAATCTCTACTATTTAAGAGGAGTTTGTTGGTTTCGCTTCCATTCCTTTCACCCCTTCCATCGATTTTTTTCCAAACCACACAATAACCCGCATTAATTATTTTCCATACCGACCCCCCACATCCTCGTTTCAGGGGAAAGAAAACGCTTGCAAAAGAATCAATATAATTCAAATAAATTGCTAATAGCAAAAAAAATAAAATGTTGCAAGCAAACAACAAAACAAATAAGTAGTTGTACATACACAATCTTAATCACATCATATCTTTCCTTACCCTTGCCTACGGATTCCCTCCCCACAACACATCTCAAATTCTCAATCTCAACCCAATCAAAAAAATCTTACGTTAAACCACTAGAATAAAGTTGCCCCTGTTGCAACGCACCGGTATTTAGCTAGTTAACTTAGTTGCCATATTGTTGAACATCGATATACACAACTGAATGACTTGTTTCTTGGTACTTATGTGGAGTGATACTTCTTCTTATTTATGTTTAACACTAGAATACTCACTCTCTAGCGATGCATAGCACTGCATTGTTTAAATACATACAAAACTATTGCATGGTAAATTTACACAATTATTATAGCAACTGTTCATGGTTAAAGATGGCAACTATGTTAGCATAATTTGGCACCTGATGGCGACGATTTTTTTTATCAAAACATGTGAACATGGGATCTTGTTTCGAAGGCCTTATTGAGACCAACTCACTGATGAAAACAGACCACTAATCGAGTTAAGGGTTTGTGAAATAAATCATTTTAAAAATTTGAAAGAAGAATTAATACTACAATGATCTTAACATGATATGTAAAATTCCTGCATGCATGCGTGTAGATGCGCAGCTCAGTAAAGACACTCATGCCAACAATATAAAGTACTACTCCCAAAATAAATGTCTCAACTTGAGTACAACTTTAGTACAAAATTATACTACTAAAATTGAGAGACTTATTTTAGGACGGAGGGAGTATAAGATATTTTTGATCTTTTTTCCTACTATGTTAGTACATTGTATTACCTCCGTTCTAAATTATTTGTCTTAGATTTGTCTAGATACGGATGTATATAACACTAAAATGTGTCTAGATAACAAATTTACGACAAGTAATTCGGGACGGAGCGAGTATAGTGTTGCGCCTGACATTGACGTCGATTATGCTAATCAAACTTTTCTAATCAGTTTTGTCTTCGTGTATTATAGAATTGATTCACCAGGTCTAATTTATGAACCACACACTGCAATCATCCTGGCCTTAATTTATTTGTTGGAGCGTTTTCTCCCTCCGCAAAATCACAATCCCTTTCAGCGCGGGAACCGGATGCAGTGAGGCGTTGGACGAGCGTCATGAACTCGCTACGATTGTCGTGCATGACCTGGCGTGAGGCACAGGAATCTTGACTCTTGTGTGTAGTAAAAAGTATTAGTAAAAAGTAGTACCAAACCTCGTGGCTAGCGAGTTGTGAATTAGTCAAAGTTACAAAAATTTCCGGCCAGTTGTGAAACATACCGAGTTTTTTTCACTCCTCGTTACGCTACCACCCGGCGTGGAGAATCGGATTGCGGCTCGCCTCTGCGCAAGCACCGGCCCCGCGTCGAGCACGCTGCTACACGTGCTTGACCATATCTTGGCCTCTCCCGGTCGCGCTCGTCAATCATCGGCTCTTCACTGTCCGTCCGTTCGTTCGTGGTCACTCCTCACGCACCGTCCAGTCTCCAGTGCAGAACCATTGCGGTCGCGGACCGCAGCGCACTGGTCGTTGAGCATGTACGGGTGACCGTATGGTATGAACCCACGGCCTCCACAGAGGCGCCGCATCTCCCAGTCTGATGTTGTTTGATGGATGACACTGAGGAGACGGACCGAAAGGCTGGCGGTCCCGGCACTTTGCGCCTTTTGGGAGCGCTCCGGTCATGTGGCACTGCGTGACAAGTGGCTGGTATGTGCGCAAGCGTCGGAGATCAGTCAAGTATCAGGAATGCTTCAAACGGATCCTGATGCGGATGCGCCGTATAGCACGCATAGATGTGCCTCCGTCGCCGCGACATTTATATGATGGTGATCGTTTGATCAGACCGATCCATCGGCGGGTCCCACGTGCACTTTACTGGGGACTGCTAGGCGTGGTCGGACTATGGGGAGGAAAACGGTCGACTTCCACGCCCATCGCGATGATTCAGAGTGTCTGATTTAACAAGGAAATATAATTTCTGATGCAATATCTTTTTTCTTTGCGGGGCTCAGTTGCAATATTTTTTCATGCGTATGCAACATTTGTTGTACCTTGTACAGTAAAAAACATTCTTGTGCTATTTTATTCGCTTTCCCATACAACAAATATGTTATTTTCACTATCCGCAAAAGGGTGTGTTAAATACATGGGTCCTGCTACGCGTTGGTCGGGTGATAACTTTCAGTTATCCACCGCCTTCTTCGCCGTCATATCAGCCACGATCAAACGACCAATGGTGTATCCCTCGTCCCGCTCATCCCTCCTTTGCAAAAAAACAGCTTTGCAACACTGGTCATGTTTCATAATAATCAGGGAGGTTGCAATTCGCCTCACACATCCTCCCTTTGCAAAAACAACATCGCAACATTGACCGTATTTCAGAAACATCAGTGAAGTTGCAATTCGGCAAGCTTGCAGACCCGCATCTCTGCAACATCAGCAATGTTTCAGAAAACAACGGTGAAGTTGCAATCCGGCGAGCTCCGTCGATCCCATCCAAGATGCAGTGGCGGACCTAGAACCGCAGGCTTGGGGGTGCCATAGTTCAAAGTTGACACTAAACATCATCATAGTCTCAACAAATAGTCTTAAAATAGCAACAACTCGATGGATATTTACTCTTAGGTATATAGTAAAATTTATTTTGCAATTTTGGAGGGGGTGCCATGGCACCCAGGGCACCCCCACTAGATCCGCCCCTGCCAAGATGCGCTCCATCCAGGTTGTTCCCCTCAATTGGTGCCCTCCAGTCTCATCCCCATCCATGCTCAAACGTGACGACGGCTACAAGCACTTTGATGGCGACAGCTCAAAGGTTTGCATCAAGTCCCACATTGCAAAGCAAGTGTATGGGGTACGGGTTGCTGCGAGTCGCACGATCAAAGGGTGATAGGACGGTCGCGAAGACAGTCGACGCGTGCTCAGGTATCAGTCGGGTGAGCACAAGCGTTTTCGTAAGTACATTGCAATATTTAAGACATGGGTAATTAGACCCGCAAGTTCATGTACCAGCTCATTCCAACTTGGAAGTTCATACAGTAAAATGCCTCAACTGCCCAAGGTTGAACGCCACAGGTGTAATTACCTATCTAAGACACGTACATGGTACACGTAAAGGGATATTTTGAAACAAAAAATATATATTCTTAGTGTGTGTCTATGCATCTACGTTGTAGTTGATGTTTCTAAATAAAAACTACGACAAACCCATATGTCCACCATACTAAAATCTTCTCTCCTACTTAAAAAGAACGTAAGATTTCGCCGTCCACCTCATCCTTCGTCTAACATTCCTCCTTCCCTCTCGTCTTTTATTGACTTACAAATAAAATTATGTTTTCTTTGACAAGACAATAAATTCTTACTGAGTGATTACCAAATAAAAACTTAACATTTATTTAGGGAGGTAAATCACGGGCATGATTTGACAAACATTTATTTATACAATCACACTAATATGGAAGGTAATCATGAGCTAACATACTATAGAATATGTACACCCGTTGAAAGGCCCGGGCAACTATCTAGTAACTCCAAAAATGCACACACAAAAACCTTCACTATGTGCACACATCCCATACAATGGACAATTAGAATGACTGCAATATATCACCGGACCTAGCCGACTTCGGCAGAGACAAGCTTGCCGCTCGCCGCCGATTGAGGAGGCACCGTGTTGAGACACGTGTGTCACGACGGTAGTACAACATTGCCTTGGATGAGACAGTTGGGCGCCGGGCGCCGTCGAGTGCATACTTGTTCCCGTAGACGGCGTCGAAGTCGAAGCCGCCACACACCGAATTGAGGGGATTCCGTTGGATATCGTAACCACGACAGTAAGCGCCAAGGAGGACGATGGTGTTTTCCACTATTTGTAAGAAGAGGAAAAAAAACTGAGAATAGCACCTGAGAAGAAGTGGTTCTAGATGTGAGTTCTTCTTGCCTCCAAACTTGATTCATGGGTGGGTCTGATGCTTGTGTCGATTTTTTACTATGGGACAATTGCATTTTTATCCCTAGTTGGTTCCCACCCACGGGTTTTGCCCTTACTTTTCGAGCTTGCTCAATTTTGCCCTTACTTTTTCCGTCGAGGTCCCTCGAATGCCCTTTGACCGTTTGACCAACACTTTGAAAATTCATATGAACTCAGAAAAATGCAAATAAGATATCAAAATGTTCAGATAAACATTACCTTTATGTGCATATCATTTGCATTCAGGACAAAACACCGTTTAAACTACCCGAGATTATTAATGTTATTAACATTATTAAAAATAAAAAGGTATAAACAATATATTTTTCATGAATAAAAATTACATGCAAATGTAGGTGATGTTTTCTGAACATCCTGATATCTTATTTGCATTTTTCTGAATTCATATCAACTTGTTATGAAGTTTCCAAATAATGGTCAAAGTCGTTAGAACATTCATAACAAGTTGATACGAACTCAGAAAAATGCAAATAAGATATCAGGATGTTCAGAAAACATCACCTACATTTGCATGTAATTTTTATTCATGAAAAAAATATTGTTTATACCTTTTTATTTTTAATAATGTTAATAACATTAATAACCTCGGGTAGTTTAAACGGTGATTTTGTCCTGAATGCAAATGATATGCACATAAAGGTAATGTTTATCTGAACATTTTGATATCTTATTTGCATTTTTCTGAGTTCATATGAATTTTCAAAGTGTTGGTCAAACGGTCAAAGGGCATTCGAGGGACCTCGACGGAAAAAATAAGGGCAAAACTGAGCAAGCTCGAAAAGTAAGGGCAAAACCCGTAGGTAGGAACCAACTAGGAATAAAAATGCAATTGTCCCTTTTACTATCGTCTAGCCTTTTCCCCATGTTTGACAATCTTCTCTTATGAGTTATGAATTGCTCATGCTACAACTTGTTGATAAGAGTAAAAACGAGACTGCAATCAACGTAAGGAGTATTTGTGTAGCCTGGAAGGTTCTTTCGCCTGTTTTACCATGTGTAGCCTGGAAGGCGCCATCGACGGGACAATCAAAATCAATTATGGTGCCAGCTTTGTAGCGGAAGAGGGGGTGGCTAGTCTCAGTGTGGTGGCTAGAGATCATTATAGTGTTGCTCTATTGTGATCTTGTGATTTCCACCCAGCTTGCTCAAGTGTTGAGGAAGCGAAGCTTTGGGCATGTTTGGCAGGACTATATTGTGCTAGCCAGAGTCGAATCTACTGTATAGGCTTTAACAGGCTTGAGCCTGCCCTCCAACCAGATCGATTTTGTCTTTCCTACTAATGATCACGACCCAGCCCAACAAATAGGCTGCTTCTTGGCCCATCTCAGCGCCTCCTCGCTTGTTCAAGCCTGCCCTCCATTTACATTCTAGATTGCTGCTAGTGCTAGCCATGCAATTGCATTTTTTTAGGGAAACATAATCCGCATTTTGGAGATCGCTTGTCTCTTTGTGAAAATTTATTTGTCTGATGATGTGCTAGATAGGTTGGTTCTCGTGGATTTAAGGAGAGAGGCCATGGTGATCATTGGGCCGAGGCAACTATTTACATCGGTGAAGATTAATAGGGATGCAATTAGGGTTGCTCATGAGATTACTAAGTTTTTTATAAACTCTAGAGTTGATGGTTTATTAGTTGGAGGTATTTCGTTCTGTGTGACGTATTTTGTAATGAACGATGGCAAGTCTTTATCTTAATTAATATAAGGTTTATTTTCAAAAAAGAAAGCAAAAGAAAAACACACAAAACGGTGCCCATTTGCACGCCAGACTAACTGTCAACTCTTCCTTTGGAACTGGTAGGAAGAAAGCGACTTGAAAGTATAAAGCGAGATCGTTCAAATGACTGAACAGAAAAAATCTGATAGATGCTGAATATGACTGGTAGGGAAAGAGATTGATGGAGTGCTTGAAGCTACCGGCCAGACCGACGACTGGCGCCGTTATTCGTACCGGCCAGCCCTTGTTCCCACGAATATAAATAAGAATATTTGCTTATTACGTGAAGCCCTACGGATGAGTAATTGCGTATCAGTGGCTTCAGGTCAGTCAGCGATCTCTAAAAAGTCACCGAAAATGACCGGTGACAGTTCCACGAGGAATCGATGGACTGCATGGGGCCGTACAAATATTTTTATTTCTTGGCCACTTGACAATGCGGATTTGAAACGCCGGAACTATAGAGAGAAATTGGAGAATACCGCGTATGCAAAGACGTCACGCGTAGGGCACCAAGACAATCCCTCCACCTATTTTCTCCACCACATTAGTACACCCTCCATTCCAGAATATAAGGTGTATTGATTTTCGTGCAAGTCAAACTTATGTATGTTTGACCAAGATTATAAAATAAAATATTAACATCTACAATACAAAACAAATAAAATATGAAAATACTTTTCGTGATGGATGTAAAGATACAAACTTTGTACTGTATATATTTATACTTTTTTCTAAAAACTTGCTCAAACATGTACATGTTTATTTTTGCGGGAAAACATGTTTGACTTTTGAAAAAACTAATAAATCTTATATTTTGAAATGGAGGGAGTAAAATGTACTACTTTCATTCACAAATATAAGGTGTTCTAACTTTTTCAGAATCGGATATATAAAAATATGTTTTTGTGTGTTTGCTCACTCATTTCGGTCCGTATGCAGTCTATATTGAAATATGCAAAACATCTCATATTTGTGAATGGAGAGAGTAAAATCTAAGGGTCTTCTTCAATTTGTAGGAATTTTAAGACGCGGAAATAGAGAAAACATAGGATTGGAGTAAGATGTCATGTTAAATCGTATATGATTTTTTTGTGGGGAATCTTATATGGTTAGTAAACTAGAGGAATTTAGAGCAATGAGTGTTGATGCAAAAAACAAAGGAATTGTAGAAAGAGGTTTTGAAAATTTGGAGGAGCACGCAAGTGTGGGGGCACGCACCTGCGCAGCTGTTGATGTGTGTCGTGATCCAGAAACTCGTTTGCGCTAAAATTGGATGAAAAAAAGATGAAAACTAGGAATCCAGTGAATACTATGGCCCTTTTCTGTACGTTTAGTCGGTCTTCCCCTCTTGTTCTCAACAGGTGCTTCTTTTCAACTGGGTTTCTATCTATTGTTCTTGTTCACCTTCTTCTTTAGTCGATCTGCTGCAGTGTCACATTGCACTACTATTCTCTTTCGTGTCATATGCTTTCTTCCTTTCGCTTCTTTGGTAGTTTTTTTCTCAATTCGTTTTGCATCCGTCCAACTATCTTCGTCTTCCTGGTATGTCGCATTGCAAATTCATCCCATGCTTCCTCAGATTGCAAATTCATTAACTCTTTATGTCGTCCATATTGCGGTATGACAGATTATGCCATCTTGCACATAATCCTCATTCTGTTCTAACTTGTTTGGTTGCATATACCACTGGGATTACATTCTTCCAACCGCAATAATTGTTCTTCCATTTGATTTTACTGTTACTCGTAACCTATTAGATCTTGTTTTCTTAAGTTACGTTATATGAAACTTGCCTTTTGTTTCTTTTCTATCTTCTGCTTTAACTTCTAAGTTCTGTCCTACGAAACTTGAGGAATAGAAAGAATCATGCCAAGTTTCGCTAGCACCTCGACATACTTTCTGGTGTTCCTAAAAGTTACCTTTATATTTACCTAGTTACGGAGTAACATTTGGCAACCCCAAAGGAACCATCCCATATTTGAGTCCTTGGTATTCTCATGGTCTAATGATGCAAGTAAATGTTAATACATTATGGGATAATACCAACAACATATTGATGACGTGATCTCATGGTATTTCATAAGGTGGATCTATCCAACACCATTGTTAACCTAACAATGTGCTCTCATTAATGTCATCATCCTTGTTATATTAACAATGCCCATGGTTAGAAAAACTGAACCATCAACAATTCATAGGCTAGTCTAGAGGCCTGACTAGTGATATGTTTGGTGTTTATCATTCTACACATGCAATTAAGTTTTCTTTTGAATCTCATATTCAAGAACCACTGCAATTCTGGCAGGAGGGGCACCCGCTAGTCGGGACCACCATTGAGCCAGAGCACGAGCGGAGTGGAACTTTTGAGCTTAGTGACGTCGCGGTGATGACCGCGAGGTGGGATACTAAACGTTGCGGGCCAAGCAAAGAATGTGTAAGAAATACTGGATGGGAGGCATTCGGGCGTGGCTTTCACGTCGGCGAGAAAATCCATGAGGCGTGGTCCGTAGGGCTATTACCTGATGTCTTGCAAGTGCACATGTGTTGATTGTCGTTGTTTTTGAAGTAAAAGTATCGATCCCACGAAGACCTGCGGAAATGTTTGTTTGCCCCTTGTAAAGGTTTATCAGAACTTGTCTACAAGTTATTTTAGATTCCATGCAAAAGTGTGTGATGGTGAAAATATCGCAAGTTGGTGAGAGCAGGAATTAAAGTGCGCAAGAATAGTGCCTGACAACAAGATAGTAAGGGAATGATGGAAGCTACAATAGGGCTAAAGGTGTTCTCAGTGAGTTTGGATTCACCGGTAGTAATTATGATACTTAATTGTGGCAACACACAACCTTTGGTTCGAGTACGTAATCCGTGTGATATGTGTATTGTGAGGCGGAGCCAATAATAAGACATGTGCATACTGCCACAACTCTATGTCACGCACACCACCAGGCCTCCAATACATGTCGGCTAAGTACGACGGTGAGCGAGAGCATCCCCGTGGATGTGGCACAAAGCATATGGGTCTGTGTTATTCCCTTAAGGGTGATACGGTAAGGAGAGGGGTAGCTTTTGTCACTGTTGTGCCTCTAATCCCGCTTTACAATGGTAATAATATCATCCACGTCCATAAGGGATAAATATTGTCCAGTCAACGTTCGCACAATATCATGAAGAACATTACGACAACTATATCAGCATTCAGTTCATATAAATACCAGAGTTCCTCCATAGCTCCAAGATCTAGGGAACTACTCAGACATAGAGGCACAAGACATCATCAGGGTGTTCATGGTAATAAAAGATGAATGATTAAAGTGATACACGCATGAATCCAACTAGGGGTTGGGATTACAACGAGATGAATGGAGGAGTCGATGTCGATGGCGTGGATGATGATGATGATGATGATGGAGATCGATATCTCATGGCCTCCGTGATTGAAGCAATGGCAAAGTGGATGCCCTTATGCTGAGTCCCGCTCCAGAGGTGAGGTTTTTTGCTTATATTTTGCGTGTTGGAGTCTCTATATATTCGTCACATCTAATATCCATTTCCACAGGGTAAAAGTAGGGGAGGCAGTGCTGCACGGTACGACTACTGGTACGAGCGACTGTGCTTGTACCGCGTGTCATCTTCTCTTCTAGAATCGCTTGTACTGTGTGTCATATTCTCTTCTAGAACACCAGATGTGGTCTGGTTTCCTCCTAGTTTGTCGTTTCCTCATATAGAAGGATTTTATGATGTCCAATCAGCATATTTCACAACAAAAATAGGTTTTTTTACAATTAATGCTCCAGCTCCTGATTCTTTGGATCCTCGCAAAATTAAGCAAAAATAGGCGAGCGATCGCGGTAAAATGTAGAAAATCCTATGTTTACGATTCAAAAACTCTAAGCAACACATCATGCAAAATGCACTCATCATTAGCCAGCCGGGGGCCTGGAAGTTGGGTGAAACCACTCTGTCACTATCATCGCCAACGACATCCCCTCTAGCACTGCTCGCCTCTCTACCAGCTTGCACACTGATACGTCTCCAACGTATCTATAATTTTTTATTGTTTCATGCTGTTATATTATCAATCTTGAATGTTGTATATATCATTTACAACAATTATATATCATTTTTTGGGACTAACCTATTAACTTAGTGCCCAGTGCCAGTTGCTATTTTCTGCCCTGTTTTTGTTTTACAGAAAATCAATACCAAACGAAGTCCAAATGCCACGAAACTTTTTGAAGATTTTTTATTGGCCAAGATAAACACTAGAAGCTTCGGGAGAGGGCCAGAAGACCCAGGAGGTGGCCACGAGCCACCAGGGCGCGCCCTGGTGCCTCGTGGGCCCCCCTTTGCTCCGTTTGACCTAATTCCAGCGCTATAAATTCCCAGAAAATCAAAAACCCTCAGGGGAGTCCATGAAATACTTTTTACGCCGCCGCAAGTTTCTGTTCCAAAGAGATCCCATCTGGGGTCCTTTTCCGGCACTCCGCCGGAGGGGAAATCGATCATGGAGGGGCTCTACATCAACCTTGCTGCCCTTCCGATGATGCGTGAGTAGTTTACCACAGACCTTCGGGTCCATAGTTAGTAGCTAGATGGCTTCTTCTCTCTTTTTGATCTTCAATACAATGTTCTCCTCGATGTTCTTGGAGTTCTATCCGATGTAATCACTTTTTGCGGTGTGTTTGTTGGGATCCGATGAATTGTGAGTTTATGATCAGATTATCCATGAATATTATTTGAGTCTTCTCTGATCTCTTTTATGCATGATTATTATAGCCTCGTATTTCTTCTCCGGTCTATTGATTTGGTTTGGCCAAGTAGATTGATTTATCTTGCCATGGGGAGAGGTGCTTTGTAATGGGTTCGATCTTGCGGTGCTCAATCCCAGTGACAGAAAGGGACATGACACGCATGTATCGTTGCTATTAAGGGTAAAAAGATGGGGTTTATTCATACGTGAGTTTATCTTGTCTACATCATGTCATCGTTCTTAAGGCGTTACTCCATTCTTTTATGGACTTAATACACTAGATGCATGCTAAAGATTACATGACTACGCAGTTTGAGCACAACAACTTTTTTACCGAGGAACTCAAAGAACACTCTACTTTATTGGATGCTATTGCAAAACAACTCGATGATGTTAGTAAAGAAGTTGCTAGTCTTCAATCTCAATTTGCTCTCACTGAAAATTTGCTAGGAAAAATTTCTAATGCACAAGCTACGCTAGTAAATCAAATGGCAGCTAAGCCGGAATCATTAGAACACAATAATGATGAGGATATTAAAATGATCGGTGTTTCATCTATTGATTCTTTGTTTAGCAATATTAAACTTGATGAAAAGAGGACTGAAGAAGAGTCAACTCTAGCTAAAAGGCGTCCTCATAATTCGGAGGGTGAAAATCTTGATGAAAAATTTGATAAAAGTGGGTTAGGAGAGGTAAAAACTTTAAATAGCGATGTGCCCACTATTTTGGATTACAAAGATTTTAATTATGATAGTTGTTCTTTGATTGAGTGTATTTCTTTGTTACAATCCATGCTAAATTCACCCAACGCTTATGAGCAAAATAAGGCTTTTACTAAACACATAGTAGAAGCGAAGATTAAAGTGTTAGAAGAAAAATTAGAACTAGAGATTTCAATTTCTAGAAAATTATATGATGAATGGGAACCCACCATTAAAGTTAAAATTAAAAATTATGAGTGCAATGCTTTATGTGATTTGGGTGCTAGCGTTTCCACAATTCCAAAATCTCTATGTGATGTGCTAGGCTTTACCAATATTGATGAGTGTTCTCTTAATTTGCATCTTGCGGATTCCACTATTAAAAAGCCTCTGGGTAGAATTAATGATGTCCTTATTCTTGCAAATAGAAATTATGTGCCTGTTGATTTTATAGTACTTGACATTGAATGCAATCCTTCTTGCCCCATAATACTTGGTAGACCGTTCTTACGAACTATAGGTGCCGTTATTGACATGAAAGAAGGGAATATAAAATTTCAGTTTCTACTAAAGAAGGGTATGGAGCATTTCCCTAGGAAAAGAATTAAAGCACCATATGAATCCATTATGAGGGCCACTTATGGAATCGACTTGAAGGATGACAATACTTGAAACTATGCATTATGCCTAGCTAGGGGCATAAAACAATAGCGCTTGTTGGGAGGCAACCTAATGAATAAAATAATTTTTTGCTTTATGTTTCTGTTTTGGTGTGTTTACATTTTTATGCTTCTGTTATGATTGATTTTTTATGTTTTAATTAGTGTTTGTGCCAAGTAAAGCCTTTGGGATGATTTGGAAGATAGTATAATTGATGCTGTTTGAAAACAGAAAGTTTTGCGTCTAGTACTGGAATTTTGTTTTTTCCCTGAAACATCAGAACCTTCTGAATTTTTTACACAATATTGATATATGAATTTCCCACGTCGTCCTAATTTTTCATAATTTTTGGAGTTACAGAAGTATGACTTTAATTCAGATCTTTATAGATTGTTCTGTTTTTGACAGATTCTGTTTTTGATGCATTGTTTTGCTTGTTTTGATGGAACTATGGATTGTATCGGGGGGGTATAAGCCATGGAGAAGTTAGAGTACAGTAACTATAATGCAAAAATAAAATATGAATGGGTTTGCAACAGTACTTAAAGTAGTGATTTGTTTTATTATACTAACGGATCTCACGAAGGTTTTGTTGAGTTTTGTGTGATTGAAGTTTTCAAGTTTTGGGTGAGATCACGATGGATGAAGGAATAAGGAGTGGCAATAGCCTAAGCTTGGGGATGCCCAAGGCACCCCAAGGTAATATTCAAGGAAGACTCAAGCGTCTAAGCTTGGGGAAGCCCCCGAAGGCATCCCCTCTTTCTTCTACCAACCATCGGTAATTTTACTTGGAGCTATATTTTTATTCGTCACATGATATGAATTTTGCTTGGAGCGTCTTGTATGATATGAGTCTTTGCTTTGTTTGCTTTTTAGTTTGTCACAATCATCCTTGCTGAATACACCTATTTTGAGAGAGCCACACGTTATCATGATTTGTTAGAATACTCTATGTGCTTCACTTAAATTTATTAAGCTAGGCAGTTGCTCTAGTGCTTCACTTAAATCTTTTTTAGCACGGTGGTGGCTAAATTTTGAAGAAATAAACTCTCATGCTTCACTTATATTATTTTGAGAGTTGATAAGATTGAAATTTTGAAGAAATAAATTCTCATGCTTCACTTATATTATTTTGAGAATTGGTAAGATTAAAATTTTGAAGAAATATTTGCACTCTCATGCTTCACTTATATCTTTTTGAGAGTTGAGAATAGTAATGGTAATTTGCACAAGATATGAATTTGGTCCCAAAGTGATGAATATTCAAGAAGGATATAGATAAAAAAATTCATATAGATCATTGGATATGATGAGTGTGATTCCTTGCAATAGTTTTGCGATATGGAGATGATAATATGTGAGTCATGTTAGTGAGTAATTATGACTTAGTAAGAATATTGGTGTTAAGGTTTGTGATTCCCTATGCATGCACGAAAGTCAATAATTATGCAACGAAATTATATCCTACTTACGGTGCATTATTCGGTTTTAGTTATGTTCAATGCATGTTTATGACCGTTTTCGCTTTTTGGTTGGTCGCTTCTCAATCTATTTGCTAGCCTTCATTTGTACTAAGCGGGAATACTTCTTGTGCATCCAAACTCTTTAAACCCAAGTTGTGCCAGATGAGTCCACCATACCTACCTATATGCGGTATTTCCATGCCGTTCCAAGTAAATTTGCGTGTGCCAACTCTAAATTTCAAAATAATTTTTCTGTTTTGTGTGCCCGTACCGCTCATGAAGTGGAAGGGGATAGTCAATATCTTCCATACTAAGCGGGTTATTCTCACGATGAGTGTTTATTCACTTGTCATTGCACGAGAGTGAGGCAGGTAATAGGGATGCCCAGTCCCGAAATGTGAAATGAAATGAAATGACAAATCTTATATGATCACAATAATAAATTCCTTGGAAAGTGATGGTATGGAGGGCACCCGTGGATACGGCTAGCCATGGATTGTGAAAGAATGGTGGAAAAGGAATAACTTTATTTTCTGTTTGGGAACCGCCTATAATGTGTTTAGCATGGAAGATGTTGAAAATTCTCGTTCGTTTTCGTTGACAGGAAAAGCATGCCTCCCAAAATATTTTTATCTCTCTATTTAAGCTTTGAGCTCTGGCACATTTGACAAATCTCTGCTTCCCTCTGCGAAGGGCCAATCTATTTACTTTTATGCAATTTTTATTTTTCTTGAGTCTCCATATTCTCTTATAAAGCACCAACTAGAGAGCACTATTGTCATACTTGTGCATTGGATGTAGTTAATTTCGAGCGTGTTTCATGAATGGATCAATGATTGAGCATAATGGGCTAGGGATAACTTTCTTTAGCGTTGATATTTTGAAAGGCATGGTTGCTTGTCAGTATACTTGAGTATTTATGTCTTCATGTCAAATTATAGACTATTGCTTTGAATCATTCAAGTCCAATGTCCATGCTACAAAAGAAAAGAATATGATGAATATGTTAGGCAGCATTCCACATTAAAAATTCTGTCTTTATCATTTACCTACTCGAGGACGAGCAGGAATTAAGCTTGGGGATGCTGATACGTCTCCAACGTATCTATAATTTTTTATTGTTCCATGCTGTTATATTATAAATCTTGGATGTTTTATATATCATTTACAGCAATTATATATCATTTTTTGGGACTAACCTATTAACTTAGTGCCCAGTGCCAGTTGCTGTTTTCTGCCCTGTTTTTATTTTATAGAAAATCAATACCAAACGAAGTCCAAATGCCACGAAACTTTTTAAAGATTTTTTATTGGCCAAGATAAACACTAGAAGCTTCGGGAGAGGGCCAGAAGACCCAGGAGGTGGCCACGAGCCACCAGGGCGCGCCCTGGTGCCTCGTGGGCCCCCCTTTGCTCCGTTTGACCTAATTCCAGCGCTATAAATTCCCAGAAAATCAAAAACCCTCAGGGGAGTCCACGAAATACTTTTTACGCCGCCGCAAGTTTCTGTTCCAGAGAGATCCCATCTGGGGTCCTTTTCCGACACTCCGCCGGAGGGGGAATCGATCACGGAGGGGCTCTACATCAACCTTGCTGCCCTTCCGATGATGCGTGAGTAGTTTACCACAGACCTTTGGGTCCATAGTTAGTAGCTAGATGACTTCTTCTCTCTTTTTGATCTTCAATACAATGTTCTCCTCGATGTTCTTGGAGTTCTATCCGATGTAATCACTTTTTGCGGTGTGTTTGTTGGGATCCGATGAATTATGAGTTTATGATCAGATTATCCATGAATATTATTTGAGTCTTCTTTGATCTCTTTTATGCATGATTATTATAGCCTTGTATTTCTTCTCCGGTCTATTGATTTGGTTTGGCCAATTAGATTGATTTATCTTGCCATGGGGAGAGGTGCTTTGTAATGGGTTCGATCTTGCGGTGCTCAATCCCAGTGACAGAAAGGGACATGACACGCATGTATCATTGCTATTAAGGGTAAAAAGATGGGGTTTATTCATACGTGAGTTTATCTTGTCTACATCATGTCATCGTTCTTAAGGCGTTACTCCGTTCTTTTATGGACTTAATACACTAGATGCATGCTGGATAGCGGTCGATGTGTGGAGTAATAGTAGTAGATCCAGGCAGGAGTCGGTCTACTTGTCTGGGACGTGATGCCTATATACATGATTATTGCCTTGGATATCATCATGATTATTTGCTTTTCTATCAATTGCCCAACAGTAATTTGTCTACCCACCGTATGTTATTTTCTCGAGAGAAGCCTCTAGTGAAAACTATGGCCCCGGGTCTACTTTATCATTTACTAAAACCCTAAAAATACTTGCTGCATTTTTTCTTTATTTATTTTATTTTGTATTTTTATTTGATCTATCTATCTATCACATATAATTTAATCTTGCGATTTACCGCCGAGAGATTGACAACCTCTCGTTTGCGTTGGGTGCAAGGGTGTATTGTTTGTGTGCAGGTACTGCTAACGAGGTGTTGTGTGATTCTCCTACTGATTTGATAATCTTGGTTTCATAACTGAGGGAAATAATTATCTCTACTGTGCTGCATCATCCCTTCCTCTTCGGGAAAAATACCAACGCGAGCTACAAGTAGCACACACGCCCTTCAAGATCGTAAAATTGGTGAAGCATTATTCTTTGACTTGATGGGAGGAAGAGAAGCGGTGACGAGAAATCGACAACAGGGAAGACGAACAACATAGAGTCTCATTGGTAGGAGGGTCAGGTTTGGGAGGGAGAAACGGGTGTTTGCGAGAGATACGAGGGCATCAGGGGTATAAGTGCACATGTGGTGGTTACTGATGACGGCGCTAAGTGTGGTCGTACAATGGTGATATATTTTCACCGACGGAATTTCTTAAGTGATTGGTCTATCATGATAGTTGATAATGCTATGGAGTGGGCGAAAAACTCATCACTGACCAGTCAGCTAGTGGCATTTTAGTCTTGACTTGCAAGAATAGCCCTCATGGAGTCATCAACGACTAGTCACAACTGGCCAGTCAATGATGAGCACCACCATTGGGTGGGTGGCTCATGGCTGGTCAGTATTGAGGGATCACTGTGAGAACAATTTCTAGTAGTGAAAATTGTTCTTCTGAAATAGGCACATCATTTTAGTGTCACCGCACCAAAAGATACGGCCATCACTCCTCTAGCTAGTACCTCTTGTAATGTGCATATCATTAGCACATTGCAAGGGGTTTAAACCAAATCAATTGTAATGTGAAGTCTCCCATCCCTCAGCGGAGGGGTTTAGTGATGAGGTGTTATGTAGTACTCCCTCCATTCACAAATATAAGATGTTCTAAAAAAAATCAGAATCAAATGTATATAGACATGTTTTAGTGTGTTTGTTCACTCATTTCAGTCCGTATGTAGTCCATATTGAAATATTCAAAACATTATATTTGTGAATGGAGGGAGTAGTGTTTAATCACGGGCCCTCCTTATGGGTACCACTATGGTAATCACACTGATCGATAAGATTATCAATTGTTGGCTTTGCTCAGGAAATAAACAAGAAACATATTTCAATATAATTAGTCTCTCTTGTATTTCTGGTTAATTTGTATTTCGACTAGTATTTCCACTCTTTGTAGTGTTATTTACCACACAAAAATGTCAATCTACAAGGGTATCTAAATTTCCTTTCCCTCAAAAATCATGGGAATGAAAACTGACCCAATATATGATGAATCTAAATCCATAAGGATTGCACCAAGTCACTAACTTGAACTGCAGCCATTTGCCACCTCCAAACAGCAACAAAACTTTGCCCTAGATCAAATTTCCTTGCTTTGCCCGCCAGATCCATCCCTTATGTATTAGCGACCGTTGGCTACAAGCGGAATGCAAAATCCCAGCAGGGTTGTGCCCAAGAATCGCCTTCAAAGCCCTATTATGTACTACTGGGTTTACAAAACTACATATACCATGCCGTCAGTGGTGACAATTTCATGCCCGTTATTACTTGAAGTACTGACGAGCTAGCCCTTAGCAGAATATGTCACCACTAATGGGCCTCTAGTAAGAATCTGTCAGCATTGACTACTACAGCTGGATTTTTGATCCACCCTGTAAGAGTTGTTACTAACATGCATGCCCGTCAGTGTTGTATCCTGTCAGTTGACGGGTCGCCGGCTCGTCAATGCCTCGGTGATGATGGAGACAAGTCTCCCATCCGTCAATGGAAGGGTTCTGTAGTAGTGTTTAATCATGGGTCCTTCGCTTATGTGTACCACTATGGTGATCACACTAATCGATAAGATTATCAATTGTTTGCTTTGCTAAGGAAATAAACAAGATCAGAGCTATCCCTAATATCAAGACGATTTATTGGGCAAGGTTTATAAAGAAAAGGTGACAAGAAGATGCAAGATTCATAGACTACTAGAGACGAAGATACCCATGGTTTTCTCTGTATAACTCTTTAGATTTGAAAACGTTGTTGTAGATGTTGGTTTGGAACTATTGGAACTTTATCATATATATTACTTTGAAGTCTGAAATACAATGATCTTATGTGATGAGTGAGAATATGTATATGCATGTGATAGAACTGGCTACAATTATTAAATCTATGTAGATTTCAAAATTGGGGTTGGCTACAAAACAGAAATGAAAGGCCAACCTTGAGCTAGAAATGCAGGTGTTTGATAACCACAAGTATAGGGGATCGCAACAGTCTTCGAGGGTAGTATTTCACTTAAATTTATTGATTCGACACAAGGGGAGCCAAAGAATATTTGTGAGTATTAGTAGTTGAGTTGTCAATTTAACCACACCTGGAGAACTAAATATCTGCAGCACAGTGTTTAGTAGCACAGTAGTATAATAATTTTGATAGCAGTAGTAACAGTTGCAATAGTAACAGAGAGAGTAACAGTAGCAGTTTTGTAGTGATTGTAACAGCAGCAGCAGCGAAAGTAACTTAGCAAAGATCAATATGCGAAAAACATAGGCATTGGATCGGTGATGGATAATTGTGTTGGATGACATTCATCATGTAATAGTCACAACCTAGAGCGATACACAATAGCTCCAATTCATCAATGTAATGTAGGCATGTATTCCGTATATAGTCATACGTGCTTATAGTAAGAACTTGCATGACATCTTTTGTCCTACCCTCCCGTGACAGCGGGGTCCATAAGGAAACTAGGGGATATTAAGACCTCCTTTTAATAGAGAACCGGAACAAAGCATTAGCACATAGTGAATACATGAACTCCTCAAACTACGGTAATCACCGGAAAGAATCCCAATTATTATCACCTTGGGGTTTGTGGATCATTACACGTAATAGGTGCATACAACTTGTAAGATAGGATCAAAAACATAAATATATTCGTGAAAACATAGAGGGTTCAGATCTGAAATCATGGCACTCGGGCCCTAGTGACAAGCATTAATCATAGCAAAGTCATAGCAACACCAATCTCAGAACATAGTGGATACTAGGGATCAAGCCCTAACAAAATTGACTCGATTACATGATAAATCTTATCCAACCCATCACCGTCCAGCAAGCCTACGAAGAAATTACTCACACATGGTGATGAGCATCATGAAATTGGTGATGGAGGATAGTTGATGATGACGACGGCGTCGAATCCCCCTCTCCGGAGCCACGAACGGACTCCAGATCAGCCCTCCTGATGAAGAACAGGAGGTGGCGGCGGCTCCGTATCGTAAAACGCGATGATTCTTTTTCTCTGATTTTTTTCTGGACGAATAGGTACTTATAGCGTTGGAGTTAGGGTTGCCGGAGCTGCCAGGGGCCCACAAGCCTGCCAGGCGCGCCCTGGGGGGTGGGCGTGCCCCCTGGGCTTGTGGCGCCTGGGTGGCCCCCCTCTGGTAATTCTGTTCGCCAGTATTTTTTATATATTCTGAAATAATTCTTCGTAAATTTTCAGGTCCATCCGAGAACTTTTATTTCTGCACAAAAATAACACCATGGCAATTCTGCTGAAAACAGCGTCAGTCCGGGTTAGTTCCATTCAAATCATGCAAATCAGAGTCCAAAACTAGAGCAAAAGTGTTTGGAAAAGTAGATACGTTTGGGACGTATCAGTGTTTCAGCAGTACAAACCACTGAGAATTCAGAAGTACTCTGGGTGGTTCTGTACCACGACCTGCCTGGAAATCTGAAGTATTAGAAGCGGGCCTTTTGGAGAAATCGTTTGCGACCTTTGGTACTAGAGACGGTTCTGAAACCGCCTCCAATAGTATGAGTATTAGCGACCATTGGCTACAAGCGGATTGCAAAACCCCAGCAGGGTTGTGCCCAAGAATCGCCTTCAAAGCCCTATTATGTACCACTAGATTTACAAAACTACATAAACCAAGGGGGCGTCAGTGGTGACAATTTCATGCCCGTTATTACTTATAGTACTGATGAGCCAGCCGTTAGTAGAATATGTTACCGCTGATGGGCCTCACGTAAGAATCTGTCAGCGCAATGCTACAGCTGGGTTTCTGAAACACCCTGCAAGAGTTGTTACTAACAGGTAGGCCCGTCAGTGTTGTATCCTCTCCGTTGACGGGTCGTCGGCTCGTCAATGCCTCAGTGATGACGGAGACAAGTTTCCCATCCGTCAATGGAGGGGTTTAGTGACGAGGTGTTCTGTAGTACTCCCTCTGTCCAGGAGTATAAGTCATTTTAGATTGTGCACCGCGACCAAGGTGAGGGAAAAACAAGAGAACTTGATGTTTATTTGCTAATTAATGCCATTGCATCCAGAGAATTAACCACTGCATGTTGTGCTAAGTCGTCTCAAGTAATTGAATGCATACACGCCCCACGTCTCCTACTGGCTAATTTCTTTTTTCGTGGCAAAAACCAGAAAACGAGGTGGGTAGTTAATGCACCGCGCCTTAGAGTTTTGGGATTATTTGGTTTTCGTAATGTGACTTATGCACCGGAACGGAGGGAGTAGTGTTTAATCATGGGTCCTCCACTTATGGGTACCACTATGGTGATCACACTGATCGATAAGATTATCAATTGTTGGCTTTGCTCAGGAAATAAACAAGAAACATATCTCAATATAATTAGTCTCTTGTATTTCTAGTTAACTTGTATTTCGACTAGTATTTGCACTCTTGATTGTGTTATTTACCACACAAAAATGTCAATCTACATGGGTATCTTAATTTCCTTTCCATCAAAAATCATGGGAATGGAAACTGACCCTGTATATGATGAATCTAAATCCCTAAGGATTGCACCAAGTCACTAACTTGAATTGCAGTCATTTGCCACCTCCAAGCAGCATCAAAACTTTGCCGTAGATCGAATTTCCTTGCTTTGCCTGCCAGATCCAACCCTTGTTTTTTAACCTTTGTCACCTTTAGGCACTTGAGGAAGCCTAGATAAGCTTCCAAGTCATGCACACAAGCAGGGTTTCTTGCCTTGAAGAAGTCTAGGGCAAGCTCAACGCCAACATGTGTGTAGCATGCGCAGCTCCATGGAAGCTTTAACTTGCTTCCCAAAACTCTAGATTTCTCATTCAAGAAGATGCCGGGCAGCTTTGTGATCGGATCGTTCACATTCACCACTCTCAGAACCTTCAGTCCTAGCTCGTCACACCGGTTCTTGAACCCCGTGTTCCCAACCCTTGGGCCGGCGAAGGAGTAGACGGTGATCGGCACATGGTTGCCCCTTCCGTCACGATTCAGGCCGAGCTCAGCGAGGTCGTAGCCAAGGAGGAGGGCTAGGGAGCTGCCCATGCTGTGTCCGGCCAGCGTGATGCTCACGTCCTCGTGCTTATATTGTTTAATGAGCCGTGTCACCTCGGAGAGGAGCTGGTTCCGGCAGCTGCCGCACGTAAACCTGCCGGCGGCGTCGTCCGATGTGTACAGGGACAGGAATCCAGATTCGACCTTCACATCTGGCCTAGGATCCGCTGGGTCGAACCGCGCCGGCGCGAGCGAGCTCATCATGTTGGCCACCCACTCCGACCCTGTCACCGTACCCCGGAACGACACGACGATGTCCCGACGGCCGAGCTGGCGCGCGGTATCGTCTGATGCCACCGCCACGTACCCAACCCACCGGCTCGGGCAAGCCCCTGCCCCGCCCGGGAGCGAAACGTCCGGCGCGGCGTAAATGTACCTCGTGACGGCGTACCCGGCGCCGGCCATGCCGACCTCCTCGAGCATCCGTGCCTTGCCGTACTTGCAGTTGAGGTACCGCTTGGAGCCGGCGTCTAGGTCGAACGCCTTGTACGTCGCCGCCACGAGCTCGCCGTAGCGAACGATCTCGGCGCGGAGGAGCGGGTGTAGCGGTTCCACCAGGCCGGCCCAGTCGCCTTCGCCCTGGATCTGCCGCCACATGCTCGCCAGCGTCTGCGTCTTGTCACTATTTCTCCTCGCCGGCGCGATGACCGGAGCCACCGGGGCCGCATGCCTGGTGTTCACCGCGATGGTCGGCGGTGCCGAGAGCCGCGTCGTCTGGGGGGCGAAGGTCGAAGGTGGTGCGGCAACCGCGGCAACGGCCCCGGCGGTGGACGTCGTGGAGGCGTGGCCACGCTGCTGGCGCTGCGGCTTAGCATAGATCCCAGCTGGGCAAGCGTTAGACACCGGGAGGCGAATCGTCATTGCTGATCGATCGACTAGCTGGTGTGCTCGTACTTGCACGCCTCGACGTGCTGATCGATGAGAGAGACGGATGGGTGAGAGAGATGAGCAGCGAGACGAAGGTGGAGTTTTTTGTGTTTGGGATTGGGGCACGAGCTTATATATAGTGTGTGGGAAAAATGACGCGGCGGGGCGCGCGCAACGTTTTCTCGCGAGACGTGTTGGCTGATTGGAAAGGGACGGGGAGGGGCAGTTGAGGCGCACATCTTGCACGTTGAGCGCGGGGTTTTGACTTGATCGAGTGGGGGCGTTGAAGTGATGGTTCAGTTTCCTTTTCGCTCCTTCTTTGCTCGCCCTATTGTGTTCAAGTCCTTGTTCTTCATAGTATTTACAACACGAGTTTTAGCTATGTTCACCCTAGTCATTTGAAGGATGTTCTTTTTTTAGAAACATTTGAAAGAAGCCCTGCACTTCGTATTTTATAACCTTTTGCCCCTCCCCTCCCGAGCCGCTCGCGCGGGCGGCTCCGGAGGCGCCAACCCTACCCCGCGAGCGCCCCCCTCCTCGTGTTCCTTTGGCCGCCGCTGCCGCCGGCGCCGGCGGCGGTGGCGGCGCCCGGCCGTCGAAGGCGGCGGGCGATGTCAGCGAGCCCCGACGAGCCTCCCACGCGCGGGGGAGTGGCGTCAAGCGGGCGGCGCGGTGGGATCTCTCCGGTGAGGAGGCGGGCGGCGGGGAGCGCATGGTGTGGCGGTGCACGGCCGTGGGCTCGTGGTGGAGGTGCTGGAGCGCGGCGGTTCGCCTGGGAGTGCCTGGTGGCCGTCGATGGGGGCGGCGCGTCCGGTCATGGAGGCGGCGGATCTCGGCCTGGAGGGCTGCGCAAGCGGCGGTCGGGGGATGTTGCGATGGACGGGGCGCGTGTCCTGCCCTTGCCGACGCCGGAGTGGTGCTGCAGGTGGCACCGTGGCAGGGGGAGGAGACGGCGCGGTTTGGATCTGGGCTGGTGTCCCCAGGCCAGCATGCTGCAGGGTGCTCTGTGCGGTCCGCGGGATGTGTGGCTGTCCGCCAGGGTGGGCGTGACCAGCCACTGGTTGCGGCGCCGGCTGCACCTGGCCGTGGTGGTGTTGGATGGTGGTCTGGAGATGTTTCTTCCCCGGCCGTGCGAGAGGTGGAAGATGGTGTGCGTGCCCTCGGCCGTCCAGGGCTTCGGTGTTCTGCGATGTTACGTTCATGATGGCGAAGTGCTGTGGCGGTGGCGGTGTGATCCATTACAGACGAGTGGCCTCAATTCATCGCGATGGGTGGAGGTGGGCGACGTTATGGATGAAAATCTTGCCCGTCTTCGGTCGGTGCTGGCGACAACGGCGCATGTGGGTGTCGTTCCCCTCCTTGGAGGCGTCGCTACGGTGTGTCGCCATCTCCCCCTTCTCGTTTGGATTGCTGTCTCCGGGCGAAAGCCTAGGTCTTGGACCGGCGATGGCGGCGTTTCGGCGTCGTTCCTCTGTTGGGAGCATCGTGCGTGGAGATTTGGCTTGGAGGCTCTGTGATGTGGTTCTTCGGTGCGTGCCGCTGGTCCGATTTGAGGTTCTTGGGCGCAATGTACGCCAATGCCGATGAGTCCAAGACGGTGGCTTTCTCGGGACCAACCGAGTCCCGCCACCCACTCGCCATCTCCTTTTCGGCATTCAAGGGTGGATGGTGCGTCGACAAGGGATGTCCGGTTGAAGTTGTTGCTCTTCAAGGTGATCGGTGTTGGTCGAGACGCGGCTTTGATGCTCTGCTCAGGATAGGCTCCTTTGCGTTGTGTTTGTAATGTGCGCAGAGGCTTATCTTCGGATTAGCTCGGGTGCGTTGTGTGTTCTACAATTGCTGTTCGCAGCGAGTTGTAGCTTCTTGTAATTGTCTTCTGCCTTCTATAAAAATATGGTACGCCTTTGGCGTACTCTCGAAAAAAAAAACACAGTACAGACGCAGATGCTCATACATACACACATACACTCATTCTTATGAACGCACAGACGCACACCCTATGCCTATGAGCACCTCTGATAGACTGAGCCGGCACATTCTCTTGAGATTGACGAAGTCACCACATACACCTCCGTAGTCGACGGGAACGTCTCATCTCACTGAACGAACATCACCGGAAAGCCTGAAATAAATCAAGAAAATGCGAGCACCAGTGCCAAGTCTAGGACTGCTTGAACCCTGGTGGGCTGGTTCCACCACTTTGCGAGGAAGTTGATACTAGCAAATTAGTAGGCCAAGTTGGTAACTCAAATGTCAAATACGCTAAAATTGGTTGGTCAAACGGGATTACATGTAATGCCAACTGGAACCAAAATCCTATTGTCCAACCAACAACACTAGCTTGTTAGAGTGTACTCTTCTTCTCCCTCGCAAAATAAAAAGAGTGTATTCTCTCTACTCCGCTATACAAGACCTGTCATATTTTGAGTCAAACTTTAGACACTAGTTTAACTAAGAAGATATGTGTTATATACCCTAAATAATATACTATTGGATTTACATTTGAAGGTGTTCCCAACAATATACTCCTTCCGTCCCATAATATAAGAGCGTTTTTTACACTACACTAGTGTAAAAAACGCTCTTATCTTATGGGACGCGGGGGGGGGGGGGGGGGGGGGGGGGGGTACCGCCTTTATATTTCATTATCTTCCCAAAGGTCCCTCGATAGAAATCCTTGCATACATAGCCAACATTTTCTTATATCCACACTTTATTTGAACTTTCTTCGCACCTCCTCTCATCTATGGTAGCGTGCCGACCCTTTCTCTCACAATTATTCATCAGTCCACTGCTAAAATTTGGATTTATTTATTGATGCAATTTGGATTCTGATGTAGAACGGCAAATTCTTTTATTTTTGTCTACCTAAATATAATGTTGTTCCTTCTTCGTTGCTAACTTGTTCCTAATTGACCAGCCTAACAGAGATTTGCGGCTACCACTGTCATGTAGAAAACAAAAAACATCAACAAATAAGGCATTTCTTACTCATGTGTCCTATTTTATGGAATCAATTAAATAACACTTGAATAAGACAATAAAAATTCCAATTGTCATGCCTATTAATTGTATGTTTCTAACGAAATATTTTAACATGTTTGCCTCCACATCGGCTTACATGCATCCACTTCTAGATGCATCACAACTTGATTCACCCATGTCTCCTTCTATAGTGTCCATCTCCGCACCTTTATTGTTAAGAGGTGGTGGACAACTAAGTTAGAGGTTCACCTAGTAAATGGACAAGTTTAGTAGAGGCCTCGGTTGCAGTGGGTAAATGAGAGGCAGTGGCCTACAAATGTCTGGCAAGGCGGATCATGGTGTCATGTGTTTGGAGGAGGTGTATGCCAAGACCTTAAGGAGATGTAATGACAACGGAAAGAAAGAAAAAAAATACAATGTACCAGGAAAACGACACGAGACGCAAGGCAACGTGCGAAGCCACCTTGACCGACAAAGGGGGCGGGTGTGTGCAAAAGAGCGGTAATGCACGGAATGTCGCAATTGTGCGAAATAAACCTCGAGAAAAATTTGCAGTACAAAAGAGACATAACGTTAGGTGAGTGCCCACAGTTTGAAGAATATTGTCCAAAAAAATGTGAACACCAGTTTGTTCCTACTCATCCGAGCAAGCATTTCATATGCAGTATAATATGAGTTTCCTGATAACGTTTGTCGTGAAACCGAGTAAAACTAAGGATTTGCAAAGACCATGGCCGCAATTTAGTACCAAAGCATCTGACAAAGCTGAATTAAAGATTCCAGTCCACTATGAGTCTGTGACCGCACCAGCTATAGCTTTTGTGGCAAAAGTTGCTGAAGAGAAAAAGGAGGTCGCACTGAAGATTTCATGATACGTTAGGTGCTTATATGCGAAACTTCCGAGTGGTCGGTTGGGGGCTCTCCATGTCTCCATGTCTCCATGTGGCATACGTGTGTACGTATGTACCTGTGGTTTTCGACCGGCTGATCACGAAGTGGGCCCAGTACGGGAAGCAGCATTCGTCATCATCATTTAATAGGAGTGGTTGAGATCCTCTCGTGCTGCAGGCTGCAGCCGCGCTGCTACTCGTTACGCGCCACGCAACGCGAATGCCGTACGGGCGCGCCGAAATTTTGCCAACGACCTGTGAAAATGCCTCTGTTGCCTTTACTCAATATATACTCCACCATTTATGGTCATGCATTTGACCGGCTAATTAGTTTTGTTCAACTTAACATTAATCGGCTGTACTCTGACAAGAGGCTAAGGGCATCTCCAATTCTCACCCGCAAATTTGTTCCCGCATCCGTCTGCGGACAGTGGAGACCAGTCCGCGGACACGGACGCGATAGCCGGCCATCCAAAGCTATTTGCATATGTCCGGTTACATTTCTAATGAATTTTGGCGAAAATGAACAAATTGGATTCAAATTCACCCCGGAGTACCCTCGGTGCTCTGGATTCGTCGGCTCTTCATCGGATCCACTCCGTGGAGGCCGTCTCCTCCCCGATCTCTTCGCATGGATGCCGGTAATGCCCCGACTCATCTCATTCTTGGTTTCAATCTTTGAATCCTTCTTTGCTACGGCATTACTTGTACTCCCACGTTTTTGGCTAAACATTTGGGTGGAAGAGATCCCACTATATGTCTCTATTGCTTGTGAATAGTTCGAACTCGAAATATTGCATTAAGATTCAGTTTTTGATTTGTGCCTGTTCTCCCGTGGGTGGAACTGTTGTTGACCAACGGTACAACCACTCCTCTGGGGCGGTACAACCGCCACGAGCGGTACTACTGGCTGGATGACCGGTACAACCGGATTTACTGAACCTCTGTGCACTATTTCCTCTTCTCTCTACTTACAAGTAATATATTCCTCTGATCTTGTGTACATTCCTCTCATCTATTCTGGGTATCTTGTGAGCTTGCCATGTGTGTGTGCGCAGGTGGCTTTGGTTCTCGCTCGGCTACTCGGTCAAGGAAGAGAGTTCGTAGGAGCAAGCGTCCCGCTGACACTGAAGATGACCCCGAGGTGGTTGTTCCGAGCAGGCCCACTTGTCGTGAGAAGTCTACCGCAGCCAAGCAACGTACCACCATGCCAATGCACAAGCCGCAGAAGGAATGGGAAAGGTTCCGCAAGCAGAATCCCTATGAGATTCCCATCACACCTGGTTGGACCACCCCTCAGTTCAGGAACGAGATGCAAGTGAGGATTGTGCATGAGCTATTTGAGCACACCAAGAACCGTTTCACCAAGCAATGGACAGTGGACCTTGAGCACTAGAAGAACAACATGGAGTACTTTGGAGAGGCCTTGGCTCTTTGCAAGGAGTTTGACTTGATCGAGCTTATGTCTATCAATTGTGACTTTGATGTGCAGCTCATTCATCGGTTATATGCCACCGTTCACTTCGGTACAGATGATGCTCGTACCTTGACCTTCATGTGCCGTGATGAGCTCTTTGAGGTGCCTTGGAGAGCTTTCTGCGATGCTCTAGGATACGAGGATACCGGTCTTACCGGGAATGGAGGCATTCGTCCTCACGACCGTGCTGAATCCATGAAGAAGGAGAAGCTTGCCCCCCTTGTATATCCGAGGCTGTGGCGTCATTGGTGAGTCCAAGGATCTTGAGAAGGTATATGACATTATGCATCGTGTCTTCAGAAATGTGCTTCTGCCCAAGGTTGGGAATCAGGATGAGATACATGGCTATCAGGTGGGTCTGATGGTGGCCATGAAGACCAAAGTGGGCTCTGGTGCTACGTTTGATGTGTCCAACTGGCTGTGGCAGGAGATGTACAACATGGTCATTCACTGGAAGGTGCCCATCTATGCTCCCTTTGTGATGTGCTTCTTAATCAAGATGTGGGAGGTTCGCAGGCCAGGAGAACCTCTTTCTGCTCCAGATAACCTCACAGTGCATGAGGTCAAGCAATTCAGGAAGAAGAAACATGCAGAGCCTCGCTTTCCTGCTGATGACCCCGAGGATGTCTATGCTACTTCGAGTGACAGTGACTTTGAGTTAGAGCCAGGGGCCAAGCCTTCATCGGTTGCCAAACTCACAGCTAAGGTGAAGAAGACTTTCTGCATGCAGACTCATCACATCCAGAAGAAGCTCTATGAGGCTCATGTGAATGAGAAGAAGGCCCGAGGCAGACAGATTTTGATGATGAGGCATCTCAACATGCAAGTTGATAGTGGGACAGAGAAGAGCATCACTCCAGAGGAGAGGTGGAACTACGAGAACAGCAAGTGGTCTGATGAGGATGACTCTGCCCCCTCCTGCTACTTCTACCTCTGCCCCTGCTGCTGATGATGATATCATGGAGGATGACGAGGAGTCTGATGATGATGACCCGAGGCGACCGATGAGTCCGAGGAGGATTACTGAGCTCTGGGGCGTTAGCATCACTCTTTTCCTTTTTGGTGTCTTGATGCCAAAGGGGGAGAGAGTTCTATTAGGTCTCGGGATTTGCATGGGTGTGTTTTCTTGCTTTGGTTGTTAGTTGAACTATTTGCTTCGAGTTGGTTTGTGGTCTTGGTGAACTTGGTTTATGTGGTGTCTAGATCTATCGTTGTGCATGGTGTGAGACATGCGATCCCAAGCTATCTATCCTTTATTTATCTTATCTCATATGTTTGTAGAGATGTGCATTATATCCTTGCCCTTTATCTATTTCTCTAAGTCATATTTGTTGCAAATGCATGCTTATAGCTCAATCTTTTCTTTTGCAACCTATTGTGGGTCTATAAAATCTAGGGGGGCGTTGATCCTAGTTGAGAGCACTTTGCATTCCAGAAGCAAATTCTAAATAGTGCTTACATCTAGGGGGAGCCCGTCTATATTTTCTAGACCATTTGTGCAAATCCTTGTATTGTCATCAACCACCAAAAATGGGGAGATTGTAAGGGCATTTCCCGCCTTAATTGTTTTGGTGTTGATGACAATGCAATTTGCGGACTAATCGTGTGCTTAGCTACTCAGGTTAACTTCTTATGGCACAAGACGGTTAGGAATTCCCTCCGGACGGAAAAGATCGAAGACGGAATTTCCGACGCTTTTATTTCTTTGGTCGTAGGAAATCCGTACTATTAAGAGAGAATCGCATTGGAAGGTATTGGGTGAATCAATGCATGAACACATGCATCCTTTTGCACCCACCATACATTCTTCGATTCGAGGAGAGAGCATCTCAAATCTTACTTGTGGCAGTGGCTACTTCACCAAGCGGTTGTACCGCTGGGGTGAGCGGTTGTACCGGTCGACCAGTACTTCCAGCACAACCACCGCCCTAGGGGTGATACCCTAGGGTTGCAGTGTCCAAGTGTTTGCCAAGCGGTTGTACTGCTGCCTCCGGGCGGTTGTACCGCCTGGTGCTTTGCAAACCCCAAGACTACAGCTAGGCGGTTGTACCGTCCCAAGTACCGCTCCTACCACCGCTAATGGGTGATTCCCTTCTGTGGTGGAGCGGTAGTAGGGCGGTGGTGAACCGATAGTTTTCGGACGGCTTAGGTGTATGGGTTCTACCGATGACTGGAGCGGTTGTACCACTCCAGACTTAACCACAACCAATACCTGGCCCGAGCGCTTGTACCGCTCCAACCACCGCTAAGGAGTCATTTCCTTCTGTAGTGGAGCGGTTGTTGGGCGGTAGCGGACCGGTAGTTCCCGGCAGGCTTCAGCCTTCCGGTACTACCGGTGCAACCTCCGGTTGTACCGCTCGGTGCCCTACTGCAGGGCATTCCGTGTAAACTGGTTGTACCGGTACTTCCACTGGTTGTACCGGTACAGTGTAAATTCTGCTGTAACGGTTCACCTCCCACTCACCTCTTCTCTCTCTCTCCCCTCCATTAATGCCCTCCAAGCTTTCTTGCCCGATCTCTCTCTCTAGCCACTCAAACTTGTTGATTTGCTATAGAAGGAGGAGACCTAGATCTACACTTCCACCAAAGGAAACTTGATCCCCCCATACTTTCTTGTGTTGATTTTGTTACTCTTGGGTGTTTGGGCATCCTAGATGGAAGAGGTCACCTTGGAGGCACAATCCATTGTGGTGAAGCTTCGTGGTGCAGCGACCTGCTATACAAACGGGTTTTACCCCCTTTCCGCGACAGAGTTTTAAATCGTCGCCTTGCTTGTGTGTGTGATCGGGGGGTCCTTCCCACACGACCCAGAAACCGTCGGCGATAGAGCCTCCGGTCACACAAGCGGGGCAAAAATAGCTCGTGTACGATCGGGCGAGCCATCGCAGACAATTATACTGGCCCAATCATTTCCGTTCGTATGTACGTCCCGCACAGTGAATCTCAGACAAACATTTTCATTCATATGTACATCACACACAATTTTTATGTGGAAACATTTGTGCAAGGTGGCCTAACGCAAACATTTGTCGGGCGAAACTCATGTGTGATTGTTCATTGATCCAACACGGCTACTTTCTAGAAACTGTGTGCGTTGTTTGAGGTCATCGCCCACAGTGTTGTCTGAGAAACCGTCTGCAATACAAAAACCCAATAAGCAGGCTAATTGGCCTATTATTGATAATGCATTTAGTAATCAAATTGACATTTCATATCAAACACACCATATGTTTCATAGCCGTATAACGGCAACCAGGATTTCATAGCTGAATTACATCAGAGTACAACATCACATAGCTTCAGCACTCAGTTACACCATATAGGCATATAGCTAGCTACGCCATTACACAACAGCACGAAGTTTCACATGCAACATCTAAAGCCTTTGGAAAGTAGCATCATATATGGTATATAGACAGATGAATCTCATCTGGAAAACTGCTGAATCTGAAGGCGAATATTGAGCCTTCAATGATGTTGAATGTCCTTGCAACTTTAGGCTAGTGGCTGCGGATGATTGCCCGCCCAACCTTCGTCCTCTTGAGGAAGACTTCAATATTGTACCGTGGGTGTTGAATGAGTACCTTCCTCACCTCTTGACCATGCAGGTGGTTTGAGAGGTAATCATCGGTGAACTGGTTTGGAAAGGACTGAATACAAAGATATGCATAAATATCTGTTCTAAATTTTGAAATGGCGCATAGGAAAAAATACAAGGTAAAAGAGTTAGTACCATCCTATAGTTGACTGATGTCTTCTTCATTGTGTAAAGAAAGATCATGTTGTTATTCATCGCTAGTTTCTTTATCCTAACAATCTTTCTGAGTTTCTTGATTTGACTGATATTCATGTCCATCTCATTTCCCTATATGCAAAATGGATCGAACAGTGGGTCTAAACCTCTGACAGCAGGACCTACATGTGCAAGACCAAATTGTTAAAAACCTAAATATTAGAAGGGATTTCTATTTTCGTGCCCCTGGTTTCTTAGTTGTACTCAGTTTTGCCCAACCGTCTTAGTTTTCCTCACTTTTCCCCTTCACCCTCTACTTGAACCTCACAGATGTCCAAACAGAGGATTTTCGTTGGGTCAAGCCCGTTGACCGTTACATGGATGAGTTCATGACGAGTGGGACCATTAAAAATGCTGACGCGTGGGGCCACTTAAAATGTTGACATGTCAACGGACCCTTGCTAAAAAACAAACCCACTCCTCTCTCTGAATATCCATTTTTTGAGCCCAGGCTCATCTGCACACCGTGAAGAGAAAATTCAAAACAAATACTAAAAAAATTCTAAAAATTCCAATTTTTTTGGCATGGAAGACAATTTAGTGCGTGAGGTGCGCTCCGAATTTCAGATCATTTGGACTTATGAGTTGCTCTCAGCAAAAAATACAAATTGGGTTAGAAAAATACATGAACAGTAAACTTTTTCACAGACTCCAAATTTGTCTTTTTTGCCGAGAGCTACTCACATGTCCAAATGATCTAAAATTTGGAGCGCACCTCACGCACCAAATTATCCTCCATGCAAAAAAAATCAGAATTTTTTAATTTTTCTACTATTTTTTTTGAATTTTTTGCTCATCACGGGTGCAGCTGAGCTTGGGCACCAAATCACCTCGTCCTCCTCTCTCTCTCTCTATTACATATGGGACCAATAGAACAAAGGGAAATAGGAAGAAAAAAAGCTCCCTAGCTCTCTGGCCATGCCGGCGGCCACTGGACATGGCGGAGGTGGCTCCGTGGCTGGAGGCAACTTGCAGACTCCCGCATCAAGGACGCCCTCCCCGCTCTTCTTGCTCCCGCCCTCGCTCGCACGCTCCCTCTCCATCTCTGCTCTCTCCTCCCGGTGGTACCCTAGCGCCGGCTTGGACGGAGTCGCGCGCTCGTCTCCGACCACCCCGGCGAATTGAGAGCACCTCCGAAACCGCCTCACCATCCTCTTCCATCCCCGTGAGTCATATGTGCTTTGATGTAGTGTAACAACCGAATCGACCGCTTCATCTCCGACTCCGGGCGCCGGCTTGGATGGAGTCACGCGCTCGTCTCCGACCACCCTGACAAATTGAGAGCACCTCCGAAATCGCCTCACCATCCTCTTCCATCCCCGTGAATCGTATGTGCTTTGATGTACTGTAACAACTGAATCGATCGCTTCGTCTCCAACTCCGGCCGCCGGCTTGGACGGAGTCGCGCGCTCGTCTCCGACCACCCCGACGAATTGAGAGCACCTCCGAAACTGCCTCACCATCCTCTTCCATCCCCGTGAGTCATATGTGCTTTGATGTAGTGTAACAACCAATTCGACCGCTTCGTCTCCGCCTCCGGCCGCCGCAATTTAAAAATAAGATTGAAAATTGAACATTTGCAATTTTCACATGAAATGGACCATATCCATGTCATATTTTCATATAAGGTGACGATATTTGGCACAAACTTGGGGCTGACCATGCCAAACAAGATTGCCAAAGGGAGATTCCATAATTTTGTTATAAAAGTAAATAAATCATTTTTCAAGTGCCAAAAATGATTTTTTTGTGAAGCAAGTACCATAAATAAGATTGAAAATTGAACTTTTGCAATTTTCGCATGAAATGGACCATATTGGAGTCCTACTGCTGAAATATTTTGAGTTTTTGAGCTTTTTTGCTTTATTCCACTGATTAAATGAGTTTCTGGACATATACCAAAAGTAATTCAAAATTGAACTACAAGTGTGTTATAGTTTGGTTACAAAAAGTGAAAAAAATCATTTTAAGGTACTTCGGTAGGATTATACGCAGTATTCACAAAAAAAGTTGAAAGATTCAACCCCTTTCTATGAATAGCCATGCTGACAATGTTGACCCCATTTTGCAAAAAGTGAAAGAAAATGAAAAAAGAGTCAAAAAATGCAATCCTTTAGTATGGAGTCCTTTTATGTGTACTAATTTCCAGGAAACATGATAAACTAGGAATACAATGATTATTTTAAAAAAGTGTTCACAAAATGGACTACCATCTATGAAGGTTCATGGCTTTCAAGCCAAAAGACAAAGTTCATGGCTATATCCATGTCATATTTCCATATAAGGTGACGATATTTGGCACAAACATGGGGCTGACCATGCCAAACAAGATTGCCAAAGGGAGATTCCATAATTTTGTTATAAAAGTAAATAAATCATTTTTCAAGTGCCAAAAATGATTTTTTTTTGTGAGGCAAGTACCATAAATAAGATTGAAATTTGAATTTTTGCAATTTTTGCATGAAATGGACCATATTGGAGGCCTACTTCCAAAATATTTTGAGTTTTTGAACTTTTTTGCTATATTCCACTGATTAAATGAATTTCTGGACATTTACCAAACGTAATTCAAAATTGAACTACAAGTGTGTTATAGTTTGGTTACAAAAAGTGGAAAAATCATTTTAAGTTACTTAGGCAGGATTATATGCAGTATTCACAAAAAAAGTTGAAAGATTCAACCCCTTTCTATGAATAGCAATGCTGACAATGTTGACCCCATTTTGCAAAAAGTGAAAGAAAATGAAAAAAGAGTCAAAAATGCAATCCTTTTGCATGGAGTCCTTTTATGTGTACTAATTTCCAAGAAAAATGATAAACTAGGAATACAATGATTATTTTAAAAAAGTGTTCACAAAATGGATTACCATCTATGAAGGTTCATGGCTTTCAAGCCAAAAGACCAAGTTCGTGGTTATATCCATGTCATATTTTTATATAAGGTGACGATATTTGGCACAAACATGGGGCTTACCATGCCAAACAAGATTGCCAAAGGGAGATTCCAAAATTTTGTTATAAAAGTAAATAAATCATTTTTCAAGTGCCAAAATGGTTTTTTTTGTGAAGCAAGTACCACAAATAAGATTGAAAGTTGAACCTTTGCAATTTTCACATGAAATGGACCATATTGGAGGCTTACTGCCAAAAGATTTTGAGTTTGTGAGATTTTTTGCTATATTCCATTGATTAAATGACTTTCTGGACATTTACCAATAGTAATTCAAAATTGAACTACAAGTGTATTATAGTTTGGTTACAAAAAGTGGAAAAATCATTTTAAGGTACTTAGGTAGGATTATATGCAGTATTCACAAAAAAAGTTGAAAGATTCAACCCCTTTCTATGAATAGCCATGCTGACAATGTTGACCCCATTTTCCAAAAAGTGAAAGAAAATGAAAAAAGATTCAAAAAATGCAATCCTTTTGCATGGAGTCCTTTTATGTGTACTACTTTCCAGGAAAAATGATAAACTAGGAATACGATGACTTTTCATTTTTCAAGTGCCAAAAGAGGGTTTTTTTGTGTGAAGCAAGTAGCACAAATAAGATGCAAAAATTCACTTATCCAATTTTCACACAAATTAGACCTTATTGCCAAAAGATTTTGAATTTTTTATTTTTTTACTATATTCCATTGATTATATGAATTTCATGACATTTAAAGAAAATAATTCAAAATTGTACTACAAGTGTGTTATAGTTTGGTCCAAACAATTGGCAAAAATCATTTTTAGATACTTAAGTAGGATTGTATGTAGTATCCACAAAATAGTTGAAAGATTCAGAGAGCAGCGATTCGGTGCCCAGGCTCATCTGCACCCACGCTGAAGAAAAAAATACAAAACAGATACTAGAAAAATTCAAAAAATTCCATTTTTTTGCATGGTAGATAATTTGGTGCCTGAGGTCCGCTCCAAATTTCATATCATTTGGACATCTAAGTAGCTCTCGACAAAAAAGAGAAATTTGGGTTCTCTAAAAAAGTTTATTGTTCATGTACTGATTTGACCTAATTTGTCTTTTTTGTTGAGAGCTACTCATATGTACAAATGCTATGAAATTTGGAGCGCACCTCACGCATCAAATTATCTACCATGCAAAAAAATTGGATTTTTTTGATTTTTTTTTGTATTTTTTATGAATTTTTTCTTGACCGGATGCAGATGAGCCTGGGTCAGAAATGGATATTCGAAAGATTCAACAGCTTTGCAATAAATAGGACTAAATATAAAATGAATTTAGGAACTTGAATCAACTGAATTGGATTTAAAATTAATATTTTATCAATTTCTTAAGTTGATTGGAAATGTAAAAAGGTATTCGACACTGTTCGCACTTAAAACCCGCACATAGCAGGCCGACCCAATTACTTAAAGCCCGCACTGAGCAGCGCCATGGTGTCCAGGTGGGCTCACTCGCCGGGCTCTCATCCAAGGCCCACTTGTCAGGAACCCACCAAGGTAACGGTCAATAAGTTTGACCCAACGAAAACGCTCCGTTTGGGTAGTTGTGAGGCTGGGGTAAAGACAGGAGGGGAAAAGCGAGGCGTGTTAAGGAGGCGGGACAAAACTGAGTAGTGCTAAGGAACCAGGGGCATGGAAATAGAAATCCCATATTAGAATGGTTCCTGCAATTGCACAATAATGTGCTATTAGCCAAAGTACCATGCATGTGCAAACCTCGATGGTAAACCTCAGTGCCTCCCATTGTTTCCCTGCAACACATATAAGGCAGATATTGATCAGTTTAAGTGAGAGTTGGCATACTATCAGTAGAATATATTAATGAAAACTTGTACCCACAACAAATGAACATCACATTGCAGAATTGAACCAAACAGTTAACTGGACACCACAACAAATGAAGCAAGCAGTTAACTAAGAACCACATTACAGAATAGAACATATACTAGAAGATCATATAGTTAACCAAGCCAAGCATGCTTAAGAACTACTAGAAAATATAGCATTTGTGTATGTTTCTCATGTATAGAGTACATCCAAATTCGATTTTATTCCTCACATGCATAACAATAAAAAATTTGTACCCACAGGAATTGAACATCACATTTCAGAATTGAACCAAACAGTTAACTAAACATCACAACAAATGAACCAAACTGTTAACTGAACATCACATTTCAGAAGATCAGATTGCATATTAACATTACAGAGGACAATTCACTAGAAGGCGCCGGAGGCGGCCTCAAGAAAACACCACGAACTGTCATTTAAAGCAGCCAACCGCATGGCGGCGTCCGCACGCGAGGGGTCGATGGTGGCTTCGATGGCGAGGTGCTCCTCCAAGATCTGGCGGTCGACAATCATGGCAGCCATCGCGACATCATCCGCGTGTGCGGCCGTGATTTGCTTCACCGCTGCCAGATGCTCCTTGAGCTCCTGGCTATAATGCGTGCATCATGGCTATATATGGGCGGCGCTTATTTGGAGGATGGGGCAGTGATTTGGGTGGAAGGTGTCGCGCCGGTGGTCGAGGCATGTGGGATGGAGAAGGAGGAGGAGGATGGGGGTGGGGTGTGGATTACTTGACTATATCAACAAGGCCGTGCAGCGGGAAGGAGCGCCGCCGACGAGGAGGTGGCGCTGCAAAGCAAGCAGTGAAGGTTTGAAATTGGAAAGGAAGGAGGAAACAATGGAAATGTGGCTTTTGGTGGGGGGGAGGGGCGGGGACCTAGATATTTCCGCGGTTGCCGAAAATTTACGAACGGTGCAGCGAAAAACGGGCGTGCAAGTGTGGTTGACGCGCGGCCGGTGGACTATAGCCGACAAAGCTTCCGGCGTAAGCCATACATGAGGGAGCCCAAGATATTTTATACTGCATCGCACACGATTCTTGCTAATAAACTTTTTGTGGTGTACTTGATTTTTTTCATTTTGATTTGAAAGACAAAATGGGGTTATGGCAGGAAAGGTCGGTTTTTGAATTGCTAGAACATTTATCTGCAGTGAACATCAACTATAGGAGTGTCGTGCTAAAATTTGGAATTATTCCGGGTTCGTTTGGCCTTTTTTATACATTAATTGAGTTTTCTAGGCAATTAATGTGCATAATTCAAATTTGAACTCCAGGCACATGCTCCAGTGCACCAAAATGGGTTGAAAAATCGTATATGTGTCCTTGGGTGAATGTTTAGGTCCCATGCAAGAAATGGGAATGAATTTCAAACATCCAGGCGTCGTGGGTCGGCCAAAAACATTGACAAACTTGGTTTTTAGATTCCTATAAATCCAAAACTTGCCTGAAAATCATGAAACTTGGCATGTTGCCTTGACATGGCACCAACATGCTGTGGTAAAAATTTTGTCCAATTTTTTTGAAGGAGCGCACATTAACAACCAACAAAATCATTTTGGAACAAAGAGCTACCACGTTACAATCAGAAACACAAGTGTTATTCAAACCGTGGGAGTTGTACTAACCATTTACGTGCCGCCATGTCTCCCCATTTTTATTGGCTAGGAGGCGCCGTGTGGGGTAGCTATTTGAGTAGACGGGAGGCGTGGAGCAGACCGCTGCGCAGGCTCACCGGGAGGCGAGCCTTTTGACCTCCATCCGCCGCCCACCTCGCTCCCAACTTCTCCATTAATGGCGCCCGAGCCCTTGTTTTATAGGCGCTTAATGGTGTGGCTAGGTCTCAGTCGACTAAGATTTAAGGGAGAAAAAAGAAAATTTGAAAACAAAATTTTGCACGGATAACTCACGGACATAGCCTCGATTGAAATTTAACGAAGAGTTAGCAAGACTGATATATATGATGACGATGGCAATGGATAGTAATTGTCTTACATATTCAGGAAGATAACTTAAAATGCCACATGCGGCAATGCCCGAAAGACACGGGGGCAAAAGAAGGAAGAAGACGCAGACAACAATCAGGGTCGCTGCTCTCTACTCCTTGATGGGTTGCCGCAGGGCACGGAGTTCCTCCAACTCCTTCTTCATCGCCTCCACGACCTTCACCTTCTTTCGCCTCTCCTCTGCCATCTTCATCATTGCATCCATGGCAATGGAGTTCTCACAGCAAACGGCAATGATCTCTTTCACGTCCTCAATACTTCGCTTGACAGCAGCTTTGGATTCCCTCACCAGCCTTTCGCACTCGATGCGGAGGTTGGCATTCTCGTCCATAATTTTCTTGGCCATGGCGGCCGTCTTCTTCAACACGGCAGTGCTCTCCTCGTGCTGCTTCGCACTGCCGGTGATCTTCGCCCTCAGCAGGTCGTGCTGGGTAAGGAGATTCGCCTTGTCATCCCTTAGTCCCCGGATGACGCCGATCGCCTTATCAAATGAGGCATTGATCTCCTCGTGCAGCTTCGCCCAGCCAGAGATCTCATCCTTCAGCTTATTGAGCTCTGCCCGCATGCGCCTGTGAGAGCCCTCGCCTTCCCGGAAGAGATCTTCCTAGGCCTCCGCGGCACGGCAGGACTTCTCTGCTGATTCCGCAGCGCGGTGGGTCATCCTTGCTGCTTCCATGGCGCGGCCGGACCACTGTGCTTCTTCGGCGGCATGGCGGGACCTCGCTGCTGCTTCGGCGGCACGGCGGGACCTCTGTGCTGCTTCGGCGGCGTGGCGGGACCTCGCGGTTGCTATCGCGGTGAGGCGGGACATCTCTGCTGCTTCCGCTTCCATGCTCACCGCTCCCTGGTCAATTCTCGACCAAGAACTCCTACAGGCCATGGCAGACGCAAGGAACGATGAAGAAAGACTTGTTTGTTTGTTGATGAGGAATTGAGGAGGAATGCGCAGTCATTTTTGAGTAGGTGGTATTTATAACCTAGTAATAAGCTGCTAAGTGGGAAAACATTTAGGTTTTGATTGGTGTGAACGGGTTTGGAATTAAATATAGCGTGGTAATTTGGAATGTGACGGGAAACAAGCTCAAAATTTATTGATGGTTCCGGTTTACGATTCCTGGATGGCGTAACGTGGGCAAGTGTTCTCGGATGTGTACGTGGCATGTGCATCGCAATCGGCGATGTCAGCACACGACTTGTTCCATCAACCGTGTGCGCTTGTTATTACCATCGCGCACAATTCTTTTAATTAGAATGTGTGCATGTATATCACAGACTCCTTGATCTGGCTGACCGTTTATGTTGTTTTGGCTCATCAGAAACAGTTCATCCAAGTGAACTGTTTGCCGTCTATCGCATACATCTTGATCTGGCTGACCGTTTCTGTTGTACTGGATCATCGCAACAGTTCATCCGAGTGAACTGTATGCCGTCTATCGCACACACCTTGATCTGGCTGACCATTTCTGTTGTTCTAGCTCATCGCAAATGGTTCATATGGATCAACTATATGCCACGATTCGCACACGCAAATCTTTTCTGAATCGTGCTTGATGGACCCGCCATCGCACACAGTTCGTTTTATTGGTGACGGTTTTAGTACGACACCATTTACGATTAATGCATCGCACACAGTTTGGTCGAGGGGTCTCTAATGCATGTGTCGCGTTAGGACCATCCCGTAGTAGTGTGGTGCTGGGAGCCTCCAATTCAATTGTGGAGAGCCCCAACCTTGTTTGTAAAGGTTCGGTCACCGCCTTCAAGGGCACCACTAGTGGAATCACGGCATCTTCCATTCATTGGTGCAGACGCGTCCTATACAAATGGTTTTTACCCCCTTTCTGTGACAGAGTTTAAACCGTGCCCTTGCATGTGTGTGCGATAGGGGGGGTCCATCCCACACGACCCAAAAACCGTCAGTGATAGGTCCTCCAGTCACACACGCGGGCAAAAAGAGCGCGTGTGCGATCGGGTGAGCCATCGCACACAATTATATAGGACAAATCATGTGAGATATTCTTACCAACGCACACGGTTCCTAGAAGAAATTGTATGGCATAGGCTGTCCATCACACACAGTTTTTGTGTGGAAACGTTTGTGCAAGGTGGCCTAACGCAAACATTTGTCGGGTGGAAGTCGTGTGTGATTGTTCATTGATCCAACACGCCTACTTTCTAGAAACTGTGTGGGTTGTTTAAGGTCATCGCCCACGGTGTTGTCTGAGAAACCGTCTGTAATAGAAAAACCCAATAAGTAGGCTAATTAGCCTATTATTGATAATGCATTTAGTAATCAAATTGACATTTCATATCAAACACACCATATATTTCATAGCCGTATTACGGCAACCAAGATTTCATAATTGAATTACATCAGAGTACAACATCAGATAGCTTCAGCACTCAGTTACACCATATAGGCATATAGCTAGCTATGCCATTACACAACAACACCAAGTTTCACATGCAACATCTAAAACCTTTGGAAATTAGCATCATATACGGTAAATAGACAGATGAATCTCATCTGGAAAACTGCTGAATCTGAAGGCGAATATTGAGCCTTCAATGATGTTGAATGTCCTTGCAACTTTAGGCCAGTGGCTGTGGATGATTGCCCGCCCAACCTTCATCCTCTTGAGGAAGACTTCAATATTGTACCGTGGGTGTTGAATGAATACCTTCCTCACCTCTTGACCATGCAGGTGGTTTGAGCGGTAATCATCGGTGAACTGCATTGGAAAGGACTGAAAACAAAGATATGCATAAATATCTGTTCTAAATTTTGAAATGGTGCATAGGAAAAAACACAAGGTAAAGGAGTTAGTACCATCCTATAGTTGACTGGTGTCTTGTTCTTTGTGCAAACAAAGATCTTGTTGTTATTCATTGCTAGTTTCTTTATCCTAACAATCTTTCTAAGTTTCTTGACTTGACTGATATTCATGGACATCTCATTTCCCCATATGCAAAATGGATCGAACAGTGGGTCTAAACCTCTGACAGCAGGACCTACATGTGCAAGACTAAATTGTTAAAAACCTAAATATTAGAATGGTTCCTGCAATTGCACAATAATGTGTTATTAGCCAAAGGACCATGCATGTGCAAACGTCGATGGTAAACCTCAGTGCCTCCCATTGTTTCCCTGCAACACATATAAGGCAGATATTGATCAGTTTAAGTGAGAGTTGGCATACTATGAGTAGAATATATTAATGAAAACTTGTACCCACAGCAAATGAACATCACATTGCAGAATTGAACCAAATAGTTAACTGGACACCACAACAAATGAAGCAAGCAGTTAACTGAGAACCAAATTGGAGAATAGAACATATACAAGAAGATCTTACAGTTAACCAAGCCAAGCATGCTTAATAACTACTAGGAAATATAGCATTTGCATTTGTGTATGTTTCTCATGTATAGAGTACATCCAAATTCGATTTTACTCCTCACATGCATAACAATAAATTTTTTGTACCCACAGGAATTGAACATCACATTTCAGAATTGAACCAAATAGTTAACTGAACATCACAACAAATGAACCAAACTGTTAACTGAACATCAAATTCAGAAGATCAAATTGCATATTAACATTACAGAGGACAATTCACTAGAAGGTACCGGAGGCGGCCTCGAGAAAACACCCTGAACTGTCGTTTAAAGCAGCCAACCGCGTGGCGACGTCCGTGCGCGAGGGGTCGACGGTGGCCTCGACGGCGAGGTGCTCCTCCAATATCTAGCGGTCGGCAATCATGGCAGCCATCGCGACCTCATCCGCGTGTGCGGCCGTGATTTACTTCACCGCTGCCAGATGCTCCTTGAGCTCCTGGCTATAATGTGTGCATCATGGCTATATATGGGCGGCGCTTATTTGGAGGATGGGGCAGTGATTTGGGTGGAAGGTGTCGCGCCGGCGGTTGAGGCATGTGGGATGAAGAAGGAGGAGGAGGATGGGGGTGGGGTGGGGTGTGGATTACCTGACTATATCGATGAGGCCGTGCAGCGGAAAGGAGCGTCACCGGCGAGGAGGCGGCGCTGCAAAGCAAGCAGTGAAGGTTTGAACATGGAAAGGAAGGAGGAAACAGTGGAAATGTGGCTTTTGGTGGGGGCAGGGAGCTAGATATTTCCGTGGTTGCCGAATTTTTTTGATCGGTGCTGCAAAAAACTAGCGCGCAAATGTGGTTGATGCACGGGCGGTGGACTATAGCTGACGAAGCTTCTGGCGTAAGCCATACATGAGGGAGCCCCAAGATATTTTATACTGCATCGCACACGATTCTTGCTAATAAACTGTTTGTGGTGTACTTGATTTTTTCATTTTGATTTAAAAGACAAAACGGGGTTACGTCGGGAAAGGACGGTGTTTGAATTGCTAGAACATTTATCTGGAGTGAACGTGCAACTATAGGAGTGTCGTGTTAAAATTTGGAATTATTCAGGGTTCGTTTGGCCTTTTTTATAAATTAATTGAGTTTTCTAGGCATTTAATGTGCATAATTCAAATTTGAACTACAGGCACATGCTCCAGTGTACCAAAATGGGTTGAAAAATCATATATGTGTCCTTGGGTGAATGTTTAGGTCCAATGCAAGAAATGGGAACGAATTTCAAACATCTGGGCGTCGTGGCTCGGCCGAAAACATTGAGAAACTTGGTTTTTAAATTCCTGTAAATCCAAAAGTCGCCTAAAATTCAAGAAACTTGGCATGGTGTCTTGACATGGCACCAACATGCTATAGTAAAATTTTTGTTTTATTTGGGACAAGTTTTGGTATAAGCTTCTTACAAACCGGAACTTCTCTCAAGAAGGCTCATGGTTCTGATAGGGAATATGCCACCTTTGTGGGCGAAACGACATACGCTGCCTCTTCCTGCCTTGATTTTTTTATAGAAGCAACATAGACCAATAAGAGTGTCATGCTAAAATTTGGAATTATTCCGGGTTCGTTTGGCCTTTTTTTATACATTAGTTGAGTTTTCTAGGCATTTAATGTGCATAATTCAAATTTGAACTATAGGCACATGCTTCAGTGCACCAAAGTGGGTTGAAAAATCATATATGTGTCCTTGGGTGAATGTTTAGGTCCCATGCAAGAAATGAGAATGAATTTCAAACATCCGGGCGTCGTGGCTCGGCCGAAAACATTGACAAACTTGGTTTTAAAATTCCTGTAAATCAAAAACTCGCCTGAAAATCATGAAACTTGGCATGGTGTCTTGACAGATCACTAACATGCCGTGGTAAAAAAAATTGACCGATTTGGGACAAGTTTTGATATAAGCTTCTTACAAACCGGAGTTTCTCTCAAGAAGCCTCATGGTTCCGATAGGGAACGTGTCACCTTATGGGCGAAACGACATACGATGCCTCTTCCTGCCATGATTTTTTTTACAGAGGCAACATAGACCAATAGGAGTGCCGTGCTAAAATTTGGAATTATTCCAGGTTTGTTTGGTCTTTTTCATACATTAATTGAGTTTTCTAGGCATTTAATGTGCATAATTCAAATTTGAACTACATGCACATGCTCCAGTGCACCAAAATGGGTTGAAAAATCATATATGTGTCATTGGTTGAATGTTTAGGTCCCATGCAAGAAATGAGAATGAATTTCAAACATCTAGGCGTCGTGGCTCGGCCGAAAACATTGAGAAACTTGGTTTTTAAATTCCTGTAAATCCAAAACTCGCCTGAAAATCATGAATCTTGGCATGTTGCATTGACATGGTACCAACATGTTCTGGTAAAAAATTTGTCCGATTTTTTGAAGGCGCACACATTAACAACCAACAAAGTCATTTTGGAACAAAGAACTGCCACGTTACAATCGGAAACACAAGTATTATTCAAACCGTGGGCGTTCTACTAACCATTTACGTGCCGCCACGTGTCCCCTTTTTTATTGGCTAGGAGGCGCCGTGCGGGGTAGCTATTTGAGTAGACGGGAGGCGTATGAGCAGACCGCTGCGCAGGCTCACCGGGAGGTGAGCCCTTTGACCTCCATCCGCCGCCCACCTCGCTCCCAACTTCTCCATTAATGGCGCTCGAGCCCCTGTTTTATAGGTGCTTAATGGTGTGGCTAGTTCTCAGTCGACTGAGATTTAAGCGAGAAAAAAGAAAATTTGAAAACAAAATTTTGCAAGGATCTTGATGTAAGATCTCATGGACATAGCCTCGACTGAAACTTAACGAAGTCTTGGTTGACTGAAACTTAACGAAGTCTCAGTCGACTGAGACTTCGTTAAGTTTCAGTCAACCAAGACTTCGTTAAGTTTCAGTCGAGGCTATGTGCTTAATGGTGTGGCTAGGTCTCAGTCGACTGAGATTTAAGTGAGAAAAAAAATTTGAAAACAAAATTTTGCACGGATATTGATGTAAGATCTCATGGACATAGCCTCGACTGAAACTTAACGAAGTCTTGGTTGACTGAAACTTAACGAAGTCTCAGTCGACTGAGACTTAGCAAGACTGATATATATGATGACGATGGCAATGGATAGTATATGTCTTACATATTTAGGAAGATAATTAATTTAAAATGCCACACGCGGCAACGCCCGAAAGACACAAGGGCAAAAGAAGAAGGAAGAAGACACAGACAATGATCTGGGTCGCTGCTCTCTACTTGTTGATGGGTTGCTGCAGGGCACGGAGTTCCTCCAATTCCTTCTTCATCGCCTCCATGACCTTCATCTCCTTTCGCCTCTCCTCCGGCATCTTCGTCATTGTGTCCATGGCGAAGGAGTTCTCACGGCGAGCAGCGATGATCTCTTTCACGTCCCCAATACTTCGCTTGACAGCAGCCACGGATTCCTCCACTAGCCTTTTGCACTCGATGCGGAGATTGGCATTCTCGTCCATAATTTTCTCGACCATGGCGGTCGTCTTCTTCAACAAGGCAGTGCTCTCCTCGTGCTGCTTCGCCCTGCCAGCTATCTTTGTCCTCAGCAGGTCGCGCTGGGTGCGGAGCTTCGCCTTGTCATCCCTTAGTTCCCGGATGACACCAGTCGCCTTATCAAATGAGGCATTGATCTCCTCCTGCAGGTTCGCCCAGCCGGAGATCTCATCCTTCAGCTTATTGAGCTCAGCGCGCATGCGCCTGTGAGAGCCCTCACCTTCTGATAGCCAGCAAATGCACAGGGTTTAGTTGTAGCCTTTTTGAAGTAAGAGTATCGATCCCACAGGGAGCATAGGAATCAGTCTTAGGACCTTTGCAAGATAAAAATAATGTGCCTAAAAGTTGTAAGTAATCCAGAACAGCAAGAATAATAGTAGTAATGTTGCAAGTGTAATGATGACTAATTCTATTAAAGTAAATAACTGATAATATAAATAAGACTTGAAGCAAATGATTAAAAATGTTCCCGGGGGTTCGGAATCCCCTCTAGTGTGCATCTAAAGCGGTGCCTAAACACAATGCTACTTCGGATTCCTAAGCCACTTTACATGTTTCCCTTTGTGGGCGGAGCCGGTACAGATACGTGCATACTCGTGGTATCTCCGTATCCCATACGCCACCATCGTTCTTCCCCACTTCGGTTGCCAAACAGTGATTAAGGGGGAAAAATGTCCCCGTGGACGCAGCCAAAGTGGTCTCCGTTTTACCCCCTATTGCAACTATCCGCTACGAAGGGAGAAGGGGCCTGGCACATCACCCATCTCCACAACCACATAGTTAGCCAACAGTAATAACCTTCCGTCCAAAGTTGGCATACGTAATGGTCGACTTCACCCAATGTCAAGAAGATTATCAACATAAACATGCAAAGAGGATATTAAATCCTAGTATCAAACAATCTATTACACACTAGGGTTCATCCATACCCCGAGAACAACGGGTCTACTCACACATGGGAATGACAATCATCATGGTAATGGTAATGGAATACATGGATGAATGGATCTACCGATACATCGAAGGATCCACTAGGGTTCTTGATGTTGCAGATGATAAGGATGTGGATGATGATGAAGATGGTGATGATGTAGATGGTGATGATGACTTCGTCCCCCACACGGTGAGAGGAATGTTCTTCTTCTCCTCGTTGATCCTCCCTCCAGATGGGCTCCGGAGGCTAGGGTTCTACCTTATGGATGAGTTTCTGGAGTCTCTGGATGTCTGATTCATGATCCGATTCGACGGGGTGAAAATAGCTGATCCCCCAGAGCCGGTGGCGCGCCAAACGACCGCTCATGCAAGCGACCGTAGTCACATGAAACGCCGTCATTCATTCTGGAAGCGCGACGATGGCTGTTTCCTTGGCCTTCTTTTTATGGAAAGTGTTTATCACTTTTAATACGTGATTTCACAGCCATTTTTGGGGATTTTCTCCATTAAACGAATATTGCTCCAAATGTCGTTACCTGAGGGATTATCAACAAAAAGAGTGTGCGAACGCGGTAAAATTCCACATAGCGTACAAAGTAGGCACAAAAATAATGGTAAAATGGTCTCATTGAAGGGGAACGCAACAGAAAACAAAAAAATTCTGACCTACGCACCAGCCCAGGATCACTATGGAGATGCATACAAGGTTTGAATCTGATCGTTACCGACTCGTAGCGCAGCGGAAGTAGAGTCGATGTAGATCATCGGTGCAGATCCCCGCAGCTAGGATTTACAACCTCCCAACCATGAGGATGTACTCCCTTGGACAGCCCTTCGGGAGGCGGTCGGACAGTCCCCCGGACGGTGTCACGGACAGCCCTTCGGGAGGCACTCACAGAAACTCGGACAACCCTTCGGGAGGTACTCTCGAACAGCCCCTCGGGCAAAAAGATTGAACCTACGACCTCTCTACGGGGTTGCACACATATGGTGTCATCTATCCGACAGGGCTTCGCCGTCCAGAACTAGTTCTCACCGAAACCCAGACAGCCTTTCGGCTCTACAAAACTATTTCACGGGGAGGGAGAGAGAAGGCCAGATCATGCATGGCATTTGTATGTGAGAAAGAGTGAGTGTGGAGAGTGCCTCTCCACCTCTATTTATAGGAAAACCCAAGGGGTATGGTGGCTCTCATCCATCCATGTCATCCCCAAGATATTTTGGGACAAAGCCCAAAAAGGTGGCTTTCCATAAAGTAACCATAAAGTGCTTTTCACTATTCATAGAAACATTTTTCCGCGACCGTTAAATCCGAAAATATTTCTGTAGGTCTTAGAACATTTCTAGTACCCACCAAAATAATTTTGGACGCGTTCCGAGACAATTCCGGATTAGTGATTTTCATCTGCGAAAAGCAACCAAAGCGTTTCCGGCAGCTCCGGAACATTTCTGTTTTTTTTTCTGGAAAAATCCCAGAAGTTCCCAGAACAATTCTAGCACCCTCCAAGAATTTCCAGGCGTGTGCCGAAACCATTTTGACTTAATGGTATACTCCGAAACAACTTTTCGGTTTTACCGAAACTCTTCCGGTGTTCTCTCTCCGGAACTTTTCCGCTGTCTCCGAAACTTTTTCGGTGACTTTCTCTCAGACTCCCTGTCTAGTATTCAGCAGATAGATGACCCTTAAGCATGTGACCCTATAGGTTCAGTGACGTATAGACATGACCGGAACACTTTCCGATCAATGATCAACATCGGAGCTATGGACACCCATATTGACCCCTATACCCACACGAATAAATATTCGAGTGAACTTCCAGTTGCCGTGAGCTATTCCTGTTGCTTCGTGATATGTTACAAACACCCGAGGTGAGATTTATCGGCATCCCCATGGATCAACAACTTGTCCACCATGCCAGTTACCTCGTTACCAGTTTTGTTCTCTTTTCTCGTTCCCGTGTTCCGGCATCCCTGTGATCAAATCACAATGTGTCTGGCCAGATGATGATGGATACCGTAAGACCGAGAGGGCCCAAAGAATATCTCTCCATCGTCGGAGGAGAAAATCCCAATCTTGAGCTATCAAGTCCCTTGACACATTTTTCCATGAACCCGTAAGCCGCCGTAATAGCCACCCATTTACGGATGACGTTTAACAAACCCCAAAGTTCATGAAGCAAGCATGAAGAAACTTGATACTCTCATGGTCTAAGGAATCATGCAAACGTTAACTTTCTCTGTGTTATTAACCATTAACTTGTGATGAATGTATCTCATAGCATAACATCAATTTGGGTCAATTCAACACAAATGTTCTTCTAACATTGTGCCCTCAAAGTTGCCGGCATAGTCATGCCCATGATCAGGAAAACAGAACCATCATGCAACACTTGAGCTAGTCTTCGAGGCCAGACTAGGAATACATTTTACCGTTTATTATTCCACACATGCATATGAGTCTTCCTTCGAGCCTCGTGGTTATTGCAGACTCGAGAACCATAGCAGTTATAGCATGGAACATAAACTTAATCAGGAACATGGGGATAAATAATAACATTTATTATTGCCTCTAGGGCATATCTCCTACACTCATAATTTGGACTCATCAACTCCCCCAAGCTTAATGATTTGCTCGTCCCCGAGCAAATACCGCAGCTTGTAATGAAGAGGTCATCTTGATTATGAGCTGTGGATGAATCAAATGAATGGGTCCAAAGTAAAATTTTAGAATCTGCATCATATGATCAGTTACACCGTGCACCATTACATCCAAATTCCATCAAATGAGTATGAAGGCTTCCACACCTTACTATCAATCGTTAACTAGACTATTTTTAACTCTTAGTGATACTTTATTCTCCTCTTTCAGTCGGGCAAGTTTTAGTGCTATACATCTTTCTTTTCATTGTTCTTCACTTCCATTTTCACTTCCTGAATTGCCAAGTCTGCCACATATCACTAAAAAATCTCTTCTCTTTTCGAGACGTGATATGAATGGTATGCTTAAACATCCAAGTTCAACCATTTGGAATTATATAAGTTTTCTTGAATCTATAATGTTTTGTTTTATGCACAAGAACTTTCCCACATTTCATACTTGGTTCACTGGTTTTAAGAGACCTTACCAAGTAATCAAGAAATAAACTGAAATCAGTTCCAATGCATCACATCAAATTGTCAACTTCTCCTTCCCGATTGATACTAAAGATGTGGAAGGCTTATAATCATCATCTAAAAGCAAAGATGCAAAGCACACAAAGATGCATAATCATACTAGGCAAATTCTTCAAGATCATAATAGACTATTCATAAAACCATCCATAACTCAATGGATAAGATTCTTCCTTCTTCACCAAAAGGTATAATAGTACTTTTATTACTCGAACTAAATGAACTCTTTCAAGCAAAGCTCAATGAAAAATAATAATGATAAAGGAAACAAGAAAGGGCTTCAAAATCCCCCCAAGCTTAACATGCTAAGCCGGTTGGATTCATTTAGTCTCTTTTTTATTGATACCGGTGTTCTCTTTTGAAGGTGGAGCGGTGACACCAGTGAGGGCATCTATCATGAGCTTATTGGCGACCTCCAAATCCGTGATGCGAGAACGATACATGCGAAGAGTTGCATCCTAGTTGGCGATAATCCTTAAGCTTGTGTCAAGAGCCTCACGGGTCTTGACAGCCAAGGCAACCTCCATCTCCTTGATCTTATCAGTCATAGCTTTAGTCTCAACTACTGAATTATTGATTTGTACCTGGGGTGGAATTGGTTGCACCGGGGCGGTGTTAATCCTTTTCCTAGGAGGTCCAACTTGCATGCGGGCGCCAATGGTGTGCATCTCACGCGCCCTTGGATCGATCTTGCCGGATTCGTCCAACGGATCATGGATAGTGTAGTTACTGAAACCGCACTTTTCCATGACAGCGGGAGTCTCCCTGACAAAATCGATCTTGTCCTCGTTGATGATGATCTTGACGACATTGATGGGGATGGCTGCCGGTTTCTTGTCCTCCTCTTGATCCTCCTCTTCTTCTTCCTCATAAGGGGGCTCCTCCGGATCTTCCTCAGAAGAGGTCCAATCACGACAGCGATGGAGCCTGTCCCTTATAATTGCTAGAGAATAGCCTTCCTGCTCCAAGTCCTCCTCCTCCTGCGGAGAGGTTTGCCTCTCATCCCATGAACGAGCCATGTCTGCCTGCAACTCAAAACTCGAGAAGACTTTGCCTAGATTGGTTGGTTAGTTTTGATAGAGGAGGGAACAATAGTTCTGTATATAAGAGGCTAAGGACACAGGTTTTGATGAGATAAGGAAGTTAGAAAGTATAGGAAAGAAACTAAATAAGATCAAGCGAAATTCTGTTAGAATTCGAAAGGAAATCACGATCGACGGACCTCCAAACGACTACGACCGATCGGTTGAGCGGTCGTTTGACCTTCTTCCCCCGGGCGCTTCATGAACAGAATGTATAACGGCCTTCAAAACGGGTGCTTCCGCTCATTCGCACGTCTGTTTGATCCCCTTTTCCTGCGAGACAAAAACATTTTTTTTCAAAGAGAGGCGCAGTTTCCCTCCGCGGAACAGATTGAAAGATGGGCTTCCAAGCAGTCGATGGCGATCGCTTGGGCGGTCGTTTGCTCCTCTTGCCTGCGCGCTTAAACAAACAGAATCAAAGACGGTGCTTCAAACAATCGCAGGTGATCATTTGTGCGCCCGTTTAACTACAGAAAACATATAATTTTATACAAAAAAATATAACGAAAACAACTTTGACGAGAGCTTAAGGGAAAAGAGAGAATTTTCATGTGTTCCCTAGTGCTCTCCACTCTTTGTATTTTGCGAAGATTTTCGTCCCAGGCTTCTTTGTTCTTAGGGGTCGAGGAAATGGTGACATCTTCTGCAACTTGCTGGGTGCAAAGAGTTGTTATAGCAAAATAAATCACTTTCTTCCCTTACCCTCAGCTTCACAAAAGATTCCTCTAGACCGATGAATGGTGGTCCTGTATCTCCAAAGGTACGAGTTGTAGCTCTATCCAAAGCCACAACCGTTCCGTAGGGGATACATATACCTTTTGGATTGTATTGATGCTCCTTCTTTACCAGGGAAACGTTTGTCAACACTTCTCCTATCTTTTCGCGGTCTAAAATTTCACTGTACAATTCCTGCAAAAGAAAAGACCACCTCACCCAACGAGGCTTAGTTTCTTTAATATCCAATACCTCTTTTATTGCATGGTGGTTAGTATAGAATATAACTTTTGTATTAGTGATTTAAGGTCTAAACTTCTCACAAGCAAAGATCACTGCATAGAGTTCTCTATCATTCTTAGCATAATTCCTTTGTGCGTCAGTAAGGGTGTGGCTTGCAAAGTAAATAACATTAAACTTCTCCCCTACTTGTTGGCCCAAAACTGCACTTACCGCGTTATCATCACGTTCGCATATGACCTCAAAAGGCATGTCCCAGTCTGGAGGTGTAATGATAGGAGCATTAAGTAGAGTGCTACTTGTAGAGTGTGTTGGTATTTCCCCGAAGAGGAGAGGATGATGCAGTATAGTAGAGATAAGTATTTCCCTCAGTTAAGAACCACGGTTATCAATCCAGTAGGAGAACCACACAAAACCCCTTTAGCAGCACCTACACACACAAAAGCAAACACTTGCACCCAACGCAAATAAGAGGGTTGTCAATCCTCTTAGCGGTTATTTGCAAGGATTAATTCTGATAGTGATAGATAAAAAGTAAATTGGGAGATAAAATAAAAGTAAATAAATTGCAGCAAAGTATTTTTGGATTTTAATATATGATAAAAGTAGACCCGGGGGCCATAGTTTTCACTAGAGGCTTCTCTCTCGAGCGCGGAACATACGGTGGGTAAACAAATTACTGTTGGGCAATTGATAGAAAAGCAAATAATTATGACGGATTCATGGCAATGATCATGTATATAGGCATCATGTCCGAGACAAATAGACCAACTCTTGCCTACATCTACTACTATTACTCCACCCATCGACCACTATCCAGCATGCATCTAGGGTATTAAGTATAAAACAGAGTAACGCCTTAAACAAGATGACATGATGTAGACAAAGTAAACTCAAGCAATATGATTAAACCCCATCTTTTTATCCTTAATGGCAATAATACAAATACGTGTCATGTCCCTTTTTGTTCTTGATCCTCCTCTTCTTCTTCCTCATAAGGGGGCTCCTCCGGATCTTCCTCAGAAGAGGTCCAAGGGGGGGGGGGGGGGGGGGGGGGGGGGGGGGGGGGGGGGGGGGGGGGGGGGGGGGGGGGGGGGGGGGGGGGGGGGGAACCAAATCGATAGATTGGAGAGAAATACAAAGCTATAACAATCATGCATAAAAGAGTTCAGAGAAGACTCTTAATATTTCTCATGAATAATCTGATCATCAAATCACAATTCATCAGATCCCAACAAACACACCACAAAAGAAGATTACATCGGATAGAACTCCAAGAACATCGAGGAGAACATGGTATTGAAGATCAAAGAGAGAGAAGAAGCCATATAGCTACTAGCTATGGACCCGTAGGTCTGTGGTAAACTACTCACACATCATCGGAAGGGCAGCAAGGTTGATGTAGAAGTCCTCCGTGATCGATTCCCCCTCCGGCAGAGTACCGGAAAAGGCCTCCAAGATGGGATCGCGGAAGAATAGAGGCTTGCGGCAGTGGTAGGGTTTTCTCGTCTGGCTGTCTATTGGTTTCCGAATATTTGGGAATTTATAGAAGTGGAATTAGGTCAAAAGGAGCCACAAGGGGCCCACAAGGTATCAGGGCGCGCCCCCTGGGGCCGCGCCCTGTTCCCTTGTGGCCTCCTCGTGAGGCTTCTGGCATCCCCCCGAAGCTTCCAGGATCTCTTTTGTCCAAAAAAAATCATCAAAAAGTTTCGTGGCATTTGGACTTCGTTTGGTACTGATTTCCTAAAAAACCAAAAACAAGCAGAAAATAGCAACTGGCACTGGGCACTAGGTTAATAGGTTAGTCCCAAAAAAATTGCATATAAAACATCCAAGATTGATACTATAATAGCATGGAACAATCAAAAATTATAGATACGTTGGAGACGTATCAAGCATCCCCAAGCTTAATTCCTGCTCGTCCTCGAGTAGTTAAATGATAAAAACAGAATTTTTTATGTGGAATGCTACCTAACATGTTTCATCATGTAATTCTCTTTTACAGTATGAGTATTAAGGTCCGAGTGATTCAAAGCAATAGTCTACAATTTGATATAAAGACATCAATACTCAGGCATACTAACAAACAATCATGCCTTTCAAAATAAAAATGCTAAAGAAAGTTATCCCTACAAAATCATATAATCTTGTCATGCTCCACTTCTTAACACAAAGTATTTATCATGCACTACCCCGATGTCAAGCCGAGCAATTGGTTCATAATTTTTAACGCGCTTCAGCTTTTTCAACCCCCACGCAATACATGAGCGCAAGCCATGGATATAGCACTATGGATGGAATAGAATGTGGTGGTAGAGATTAATAAGGGGAAGTCAAAAAGAAGATGATAGTCTCACATTGACGCGGCTAATCAACGGGCTATAGAGATGCCCATCAATTGATGTCAATGCGAGGAGTAGGGATTGCCATGCAACGGATGCACAAAGAGCTATAAGTGTATGAAAGCTCAACAAGAAAACTAAGTGGGTGTGCATCCAACTTGCTTGATCATGAAGACCTCGGGCATTTGAGGAAGCCCATCATCGGAATATACAAGCCAAGTTCTATAATGAAAATTCCCACTAGTATATGAAAGTGATAAAATAGGATACTCTCTATATGAAAAACATGGTGCTACTTTGAAGCACAAGTATGGAAAAGGATAGTAACACTGCCCCTTCTCTCTTTTTCTCTCATTTTTTTTATTTTCTCTTTTTTTCTTTTTTTTCTTTTTTTCGTGGGCTCTTTTTGTCCTCTCTTTTTTCCTTTTTTTTATTTCCTCAGTGGGACAATGTTCTAATAATGATGATCACCATACTTCTATTTACTTACAACTCAAAAATACAACTCGAAACTAGAACAAATATGACTCTATATGAATACCTATGGTAGTGTACCAGGATGTGCAATGATACTAGCGTAACATGTATAAAAAATGATGAACAGTGGCTAAGCCACAAATACTATGTCAGCTATATGATCATGCAAAGCAATATGACAATGATGATGTGTGTCATAAAAATGGAACAGTGGAAGTTGCATGGCAATATATCTCGGAATGGCTATGGAAAAGCCATGATAGGTAGGTATGGTGGCTGTTTTGAGGAAGATATAAGGAGGCTTATGTGTGATAGAGCGTATCATATCACGGGGTTTGGATGCACCGGCGAAGTTTGCACCAACTCTCGATGTGAGAAAGGGCAATGCACGGTATCGAAGAGGCTAGCAAATTGCAGAAAGGTGAGAGTGCGTATAATCCATGGACTCACATTAGTCATAAAGAACTCACATACTTATTGCGAAAGTTTATTAGCCCTCAAAGCAAAGTACTACTATGCATGCCCCTAGGGGGATAGATTGGTAGGAAAAGACCATCGCTCGTCCCCGACCGCCACTCATAAGGTAGACAATCAAGAGTAAATCATGCTCCAACTTCTTAGCATAACGACGGATCATACGTGCATGCTTCGGGAATCACAAACCTTAACACCAATATTCTTACTAAACCACAATTATCTACTAGTACCTCCCACATATTACCATCTTAATATCGCAAAACTATTGCAAGGAATCAAACTTATCATATTCAGTGATCTACATGATGGTTTTTATTATATCCCTCTTGAATAGCTATCATATTAGGACCAAATTCATAACCAGTGCATATTACCATTGCTATTCATTAGACTCTCAAAAAGATATAAGTGAAGCATGAGAGTGCAACTATTTCTTTAAAATATAACCACCGCCATGCTCAAAAAGATATAAGTGAAGCACTAGAGCAACTGCCTAACTCAAAAGATATAAGTGAAGCACATAGAGTATTCTAACGAATCACGAATAATGTGTGTCCCTCTCAAAAAGGTGTGTTCAGCAAAGATGATTGTGACAAACTAAAAAGCAAACAAACTATAGCACAAGACGCTCCAAGTAAAACACATATCATGTGATGAATAAAAATATAGCTCCAAGTGAGTTACCGATAGATTGTAGACGAAAGAGGGGATGCCATCTGGGGCATCCCCAAGCTTAGACGCTTGAGTCTTCGTTGTATATTACCTTGGGGTGCCTTGGGCATCCCCAAGCTTAGGCTCTTGCCACTCCTTATTCCTTTATCCATCGTAGTCTCGCCCAAAACTTGAAAACTTCAGCACACCAAAATAGAAAGTAAAACAAAAAAATTATTTTATTCATTGGGTTGCCTCCAAACAAGCACTTTCTTTATAGCTATTAAGATAGGCTTGAGATTTCAATGATGCTCACATGAAAGATAGTAATTGAAACACGAAGAGAGCATCATGTAGCATGTGAAAAACACATTTAAGTCTAACATACTTCCTATGCATAGGTAGTTCATAAGCAAACAAATTATCAAGACAAGCAAAACCTAGCATATGCAAGGAAGAAGAAAGAAACAATAGCAATTTCAACATGAAGAGAGGAAATTTAGTAACATGAAGATTTCTACAACCTTATTTTCCTCTCTCATAATAATTACATGTAGGATCATAATCAAATTCAACAATATAGCTATCATATAAAATTTTATCTTCATGATCCACATGCATAAAAGTTTTATAATCTTCCAAGATAGTGGGATTAACATCAACTAAAGTCATGACCTCTCCAAACCCACTTTTATCAAAAATTTCATAAGATTGAACACTCTCCAAATATGTGGGATTATTTTTACCTAAAGTTGACACTCTTCCAAACCCACTTTCAATATTATTGTAAATATTATTATCAATAACATATTCATCATGAGGCTTAAATAAATTTTCAAGATCATAAGAAGCATCACCCCAATCATGATCATTACAATGAGTACTAACATAACAAAATCATCATCCCCAAGCTTGTAGTTTTGCATATTATTAACACAATTGACATTAATAGAATTTATAATAAAATCATTGCAATCATGCTTTTCATGCAAGGAGCTATCATGAATCACTTTATAAACTTCTTCTTTTAACACTTCATCACAATTTTCAGATTCACAATTTTCAAGCAAAACATCATAAAGATAATCTAGAGCACTCAACTCACTAGCAATTGGTTCATCATAATTGGATTTTTTTTAAAGATTATCAAGTGGATGAGGATCCATTTCTGGCAACACAAGCAAGCAAACAAGCAAACTAGCAAATAAAAATATTTTTATGTTTTTGTAAAATTGTTTTAGAAGTGGGGGAGATGAAAATGAGAGGCAAATGCAAATAAAAGGCAAATAAAATAAATGCAAGTGGATGATATTTTATGCGAAGGTGCTTGATAAATTTTGGTGATGTCTCCGCGGCAACGGTGCTAGAAATTCTTCCTGCTACTTGTAGACTGCGTTGGTACTTCCCCGAAGAGGAGAGGATGATGCAGTATAGTAGAGATAAGTATTTCCCTCAGTTAAGAACCAAGGTTATCAATCCAGTAGGAGAACCACACAAAACCCCTTTAGCAGCACCTACACACACAAAAGCAAACACTTGCACCCAACGCAAATAAGAGGGTTGTCAATCCTCTTAGCGGTTATTTGCAAGGATTAATTCTGATAGTGATAGATAAAAAGTAAATTATGAAATAAAATAAAAGTAAATAAAATTGCAGCAAAGTATTTTTGGATTTTAATATATGATAAAAGTAGACCCGGGGGCCATAGTTTTCACTAGAGGCTTCTCTCTCGAGCGCATAACATACGATGGGTAAACAAATTACTGTTGGGCAATTGATAGAAAAGCAAATGATTATGACGGATTCATGGCACTGATCATGTATATAGGCATCACGTCCGAGACAAGTAGACCGACTCTTGCCTGCATCTACTACTATTGCTCCACCCATCGACCGCTATCCAGCATGCATCTAGGGTATTAAGTATGAAACAGAGTAACGCCTTAAGCAAGATGACATGATCTAGACAAAGTAAACTCAAGCAATATGATTAAACCCCATCTTTTTATCCTTAATGGCAACAATACAAATACGTGTCATGTCCCCTTTTGTCACTGGGATTGAGCACCGCAAGATTGAACCCATCACAAAGCACCTCTCCCATTGCAAGATAAACCAATCTAGTTGGCCAAACCAAATCGATAAATCGGAGAGAAATACAAAGCTATAACAATCATGCATAAAAGAGTTCAGAGAAGACTCAAATATTTCTCATGAATAATCTGATCATAAACTCACAATTCATCGAATCCCAACAAACACACCGCAAAAGAAGATTACATTGGATAGAACTCCAAGAACATCGAGGAGAACATGGTATTGAAGATCAAAGAGAGAGAAGAAGCCATCTAGCTACTAGCTATGGACCCGTAGGTCTGTGGTAAACTACTCACACATCATTAGAAGGGCAGCAAGGTTGATGTAGAAGTCCTCCGTGATCGATTCCCCCTCCGGCAGAGTACCGGAAAAGGCCTCCAGATGGGATCGAGGAAGAACAGAGGCATGCGGCAGTGGTAGGGTTTTCTCGTCTGGCTCTCTGTTGGTTTCTGAATATTTGAGAATTTATAGAAGTGGAATTAGGTCAAAAGGAGCCACGAGAGGCCCACCAGGCGTCAGGGCGGCCCCCCTGGGGCCACGCCCTGTTGCCTTGTGGCCTCCTCGTGAGGCTTCTGGCATCCTCCCGAAGCTTCCAGGGTCTCTTTTGTCCAGAAAAAAATCATCAAAAAGTTTCATGGCATTTGGACTTCGTTTGGTACTGATTTCCTAAAAAACCAAAAACAAGCAGAAAACAGCAACTGGCACTGGGCACTAGGTTAATAGTTTAGTCCCAAAAAATGATATATAATTGCATATAAAACATCCAAGATTGATACTATAATAGCATGGAACAATCAAAAAGTATAGATACATTGGAGACGTATCATAGAGCATGCTTCAGTTTTTCAAAGGCACTTTTACACTCATCATTGAACATGAAGGGAACATCTTTCTGCAAAAGGTTAGTCAAGGGTTTCAAAATACTGGAGAAATTCTTAATAAAGTGCCTATAGAAACCTGCATGCCCAAGAAAACTCATTATCCCTTTTATATCACAGGGATAAGGGAGTTTCTCTATGGCATCTATCTTTGCTTTATCAACTTCTATACCTTTACCAGATATTTTGTGCCCCAAAACAATACCTTTGTTGACCATAAAATGGCATTTCTCCCAATTGAAGACAAGATTAGTATCCTCACACCTCCGCAAAACTTTATCAAGATTGCGAAGACAATCATCAAAAGAAGTTCCATAGACTGAAAAATCATCCATGAAGACTTCCATGATTTCTTCAACAAAATCAGCAAAAATGGCATTCATGCATCTTTGAAATGTAGCTGGCGCATTGCATAGGCCGAAAGGCATACGACGATAAGAGTACATACCTAAAGGGCAGATGAATGTTGTCTTCTCTTGATCTTCTGGATGCATGACAATTTGTGAAAACCCTGAATATCCATCCAAATAGCAAAAATGGGTATGCTTCACCAACCTTTCAAGCATTTGATTGATGAATGGTAAGGGGTAATGATCCTTACGAGTCTCCTTATTCAGCTTCCTGAAATCAATGCACATTCTATACCCAACTATTGTTCTAGTAGGGTTTAGTTCATTGTGTCTATTAGGAACTACTGTAAATCCTCCCTTTTTAGGCACACAATGAACCGAACTTACCCATTTGCTTTAAAAAACTAGATATATAATACCTGCATCAAGTAGATGAATAATTTATTTTCTTACCACTTCCTTCATTTCGGGGTTCAGCTTCCGCTAGTACTCACGAACTGGTTCAGCTCCTTCCTCCATGAATATACGATGAGTACATATAGAGGGGCTGATGCCCTTTAAGTCATCCATTGATACCCAAATGCTTTTCTATGTTTCCTCAAGGCATTCATTAATCTATATTTTTCTTCATCTGAAATATTAGCACTAACAATAATAGGGTATCTATTTGTTTCATCTAAAAACTCATACCTTAACTCTTTTGGTAGAGGTTTTAGTTTAGGTGGTGGTGGTTCTTCGTCTCCTTTCTTCTCTGGTATTTCATATTGCGCACTAGATACCGGATCATGAACCGGTGTTTCATTCAAGTGATGATCTATTTCTTCCTTAGCTGGGTCCTCTGGATCATTCTCGTATTCAGTTAAACTCCTTTCTAGATCATCTTTTGGGGTTCCGAAGTAGATTGCGGCTAGTTGAGCTATGGTCTTCTCTTCATTGTTGTCATACTCTCGTGGTTGGGAGTGATTCTTGAATCTGAAAAAAATGAAATTCTCTTACCTCTTCCCCATACTTAAGAGAGACAACTTCCCTCTTACAATCAATGCTTGCACCTGCAGTGTTAAGGAAGGGTCTTCCAAATATAATGGGACAAAAATCATCTTCAGGGATTTCCATTACAACAAAATCTACTTGATAAGTAAAGGTCCCCAGTATAACATAAACATCAGATACCATCCCATAAGGTCTCCTCAGAGTACCATCTGCTAATTTAATTTCCATATCAGTTGGTTGCAAGTCACAAACATAAATTTCATCATGAAGCTTAGTGTAAAGAGTGTAAGGTATAAAATTAATAGAAGACCCTATATCGCATAAACCAAAATAAGAAGTACTTCCAAACGAACAAGGCACCATCGGTTTACCAGTATCTCAGCTTTGATGCAACCTTTTACAAAGCAAGTTACCTCTTCTTCCATCGTTTCGATGAATTTTCCCTGTTCTCTCCTTTTTGGGGGCTTCACTTTATCTTTGCTCTGGTTCTCATTTTCATCCTCAGAGTGTTCCTTGTTAAAATACTCAAGCTGCGCCTTTCTCACTGGATATGGCAATACTGGTTCAGGTTCATAATCTTCTTCCATGGGGAGTACTGATGTTTCTACCTCCAAGGTCTCAACTATGACCTCTTCCTCGGGGTCCTCATCAGTATAATTCTCCCATTTCTTCTTCGGGAACTCCATATGCTCTTCATAGCTTTGAACAAATCTTAAAACAACATCAGGGTCAAGGTATAATTCATTACTTATTTGTTCAACTCTCCCTGAGTTTAGATAAGCTTTTATGCAATCAAAATCTACTTCCACTTTACCCTCTCCTTCTTCATCGCTCCCCCAAGCTTCGTGGTTAGCAAGTTTCCCTTTTAATAATTGCAATGCTTCTGGGACTTCGCTAGTAATAAAAGAACCTGCAGAGGCTAAGTCTAGTTCTTCCTTCGAATCATATTGCAGTCCTCCATGGAAAAGATTTAACACTAACCATTTAGGGAGCTTATGATGAGGGCAATAATTTAGTAAAATTTTAAACCTTTGATATGCGTTTACCAGATTTTCTCCAGGCCTCTGTCAAAATTTTAAAATCCTCCTCCTTGCTTCATAGGATTTCTTTTCTGGATAAAAATCTGACAGGAAAGTGTCTGTTAGTTTATTCCATGTAGCAAAGGTACCTGCAGGGTGAGACACTAACCAATTCCTTATCTTTTTAGCCAGAGTGTGAGAAAATAATTTTAGTTTCATATCATCTGAGCTAAAAGCATTAAACTTAAATGTCCCACATACATCTTTGAAAAATTGCAAATGTTGATAAGGATCCTCACCTTCCTCACCTTTAAACTGTTTACCATGCAACAATTCGAGGACACTTGGGTTCACCTCATAAGCTACACCAGTGGGATTAGGACCCAATGATGTGAACATTTCTCGAATAGGCGGACCTGTAAGACACATGGCTGCCAGTTGATAATTGTGCCCATATTCAGCCATGGTTGTTCCAGACCTGCAAACAACTTAGTACACAAAATTCAAACAAAACTCAGAACTTACACCAAAAGCGCTCAGCTCCTGCTACTTCTAGTCTGCGTTGGTATTTCCCCGAAGAGGAGAGGATGATGCAGTACAGTAGAGATAAGTATTTCCCTCAGTTAAGAACCAAGGTTATCAATCCAGTAGGAGAACCAAGCAAAATTCCGTTAAACGCACCTGCACACACAAGAGCAAACACTTGCACCCAACGCAAATAAGAGGGTTGTCAATCCTCTTAGCGGTTATTTGCAAGGATTAAATCTTATAGAGATAAATAGATAAACTAAATTACTAATAAAAATAAAAGTAAATAAATTGCAGCAAGGTATTTTTAGGTTTTTAATATATGATAAAGTAGACCGGGGGCCATAGTTTTCACTAGAGGATTCTCTCTCGAACACATAGCATACGGTGGGTAAACAAATTACTGTTGGGCAATTCATAGAAAAGCAAATAATTATGACAGATTCATGGCAATGATCATGTATATAGGCATCACGTCCGAGACAAGTCGACCGACTCCTGCCTGCATCTACTACTATTACTCCACCCATCGACCGCTATCCAGCATGCATCTAGGGTATTAAGTATGAAACAGAGTAACGCCTTAAGCAAGATGACATGATGTAGACAAAGTAAACTCAAGAAATATGATTAAACCCCATCTTTTTATCCTTAATGGCAATAATACAAATACGTGTCATGTCCCCTTCTGTCACTGGGATTGAGCACCACAAGATTGAACCCATCACAAAGCACCTCTCCCATTGCAAGATAAATCAATCTAGTAGGCCAAACCAAATCGATAGATCGGAGAGAAATACAAAGCTATAATAATCATGCATAAAAGAGTTTAGAGAAGACTCAAATATTTCTCATGAATAATCTGTTCATAAACTCACAATTCATCGGATCCCAACAAACACACCGCAAAAGAAGATTACATCGGATAGAACTCCAAGAACATCGAGGAGAACATGGTATTGAAGATCAAAGAGAGAGAAGAAGCCATCTAGCTACTAGCTATGGACCCGTAGGTCTGTGGTAAACTACTCACACATCATCGAAAGGGCGGCAAGGTTGATGAAGAAGCCCTCCGTGATCGATTCCCCCTCCGGCAGAGTACTGGAAAAGGCCTCCAGATGGGATCGCGAAAGAATAGAGGCTTGCAGCGGCGGAAAGGTTTTCTATTTTGCCTCTCTGTTGGTTTGGGAATATTTGTGAATTTATAGCGAAGGAATTAGGTCAAGAGGTGCCACGAGGGGACCACAAGCCTGGGGGGCATGCCTACCCCCCCTGGGCACGCCCTCCAGGCTTGTCGCCTCCTCGTGACTCTTCTGGTCTTCTCCCGAAGCTTCCTGGGTCTCTTTTGGTCCAAAAAAATTAATCCAAAGTTTTTTTCTCGTTTGGACACTTTTTGATAATGATTTTCTGAAAAGGCAAAAACAAGCAGAAAATAGCAACTGGCACTGGGCACTAAATGATATATAATGGCATATAATTGCATATAAAACATCCAAGATTGATACTATAATAGCACGGAACAATAAAAAATTATAGATACATTGGAGACTTATCAAGCATCCCCAAGCTTAATTCCTGCTCATCCTCGAGTAGGTAAATGATAAAAACAGAATTTTTGATGCGGAATGCTATCAATCATGTTTCATCATGTAATCTCTCTCTTACGGTATGAATAATAAGATCCGAATGATTCAAATCAATAGTCTATAATTTGATATAAAGACATTAATACTCAGGCAAACTAATAAACAATCAAGTCTTTCAAAATAAAAATGCTAAAGAACGTTATCCCTACAAAATCATATAATCCTGTCATGCTTGACACGTCTCCAACGTATCTATAATTTTTGATTGTTCCATGCTATTATAGTATCAATCTTGGATGTTTTATATACACTTACAAGCAATTATATATCATTTTTTGGGACTAACCTATTAATTTAGTGCCCAGTGCCAGTTGCTGTTTTTTGCCTGCTTTTGGTTTTTCTGAATATTAGTACCAAACGAATTTCAAATGCCACGAAACTTTTTGGAGATTTTTTCTGGACATAAGAGACACTAGAAGCTTTGGGAGAGGGCCAGAAGACAGAGGAGGTGGCCACGAGCCACTAGGGCGCGCCCCACGGGGGGTGGCGCACCCTGGTGCCTCGTGGGCTCACCTCTGCTCTGTTTTTAACTAGTTCCACCTCTATAAATACTCTAAAATTGGGAAACCAACAAGAGAGTCCATGAAATACTTTTTCCGCCGCCGCAAGTCTCTGTTCTCGAGAGATCCCATCTAGAGGCCTTTTCCGGCACTCTGTCGGAGGGGGATTCGATCACGGAGGGGCTCTCCATCAACCTTGTTGCCGTTCTGATGATGCGTGCGTAGTTTACCATAGACCTTTGGGTCCATAGTTAGTAGCTAGATGGCTTCTTCTCTCTTTTTGATCTTCAATACAATGTTCTCCTCGATGTTCTTGGAGTTCTATCCGATGTAATCACTTTTTGCGGTGTGTTTGTTGGGATCCGATGAATTGTGAGTTTATGATCAGATTATCCATGAATATTATTTGAGTTTTCTCTGAAATCTTTTATGCATGATTGTTATAGCTTTGTATTTCTCTCTGATCTATTAATTTGGTTTGGCCAACTAGATTGATTTATCTTGCAATGGGAGAGGTGCTTTGTAATGGGTTCGATCTTGCGGTGCTCAATCCCAGTGACAGAAAGGGAGATGACACGTATGTATCATTGCTATTAAGGGTAAAAAGATGGGGTTTATTCATGGGGGGGGGGGGGGGGGGGGGGGGGGGGGGGGGGGGGGGGGGGGGGGGGGGGGGGGGGGGGGGGGGGGGGGGGGGGGGGGGGGGGGGGGGGGGGGGGGGGGGGGGGGGGGGGGGGGGGGGGGGGGGGGGGGGGGGGGGGGGGGGGGGGGGGGGGGGGGGGGGGGGGGGGGGGGGGGGGGGGGGGGGGGGGGGGGGGGGGGGGGGGGGGGGGGGGGGGGGGGGGGGGGGGGGGGGGGGGGGGGGGGGGGGGGGGGGGGGGGGGGGGGGGGGGGGGGGGGGGGGGGGGGGGGGGGGGGGGGGGGGGGGGGGGGGGGGGGGGGGGGGGGGGGGGGGGGGGGGGGGGGGGGGGGGGGGGGGGGGGGGGGGGGGGGGGGGGGGGGGGGGGGGGGGGGGGGGGGGGGGGGGGGGGGGGGGGGGGGGGGGGGGGGGGGGGGGGGGGGGGGGGGGGGGGGGGGGGGGGGGGGGGGGGGGGGGGGGGGGGGGGGGGGGGGGGGGGGGGGGGGGGGGGGGGGGGGGGGGGGGGGGGGGGGGGGGGGGGGGGGGGGGGGGGGGGGGGGGGGGGGGGGGGGGGGGGGGGGGGGGGGGGGGGGGGGGGGGGGGGGGGGGGGGGGGGGGGGGGGGGGGGGGGGGGGGGGGGGGGGGGGGGGGGGGGGGGGGGGGGGGGGGGGGGGGGGGGGGGGGGGGGGGGGGGGGGGGGGGGGGGGGGGGGGGGGGGGGGGGGGGGGGGGGGGGGGGGGGGGGGGGGGGGGGGGGGGGGGGGGGGGGGGGGGGGGGGGGGGGGGGGGGGGGGGGGGGGGGGGGGGGGGGGGGGGGGGGGGGGGGGGGGGGGGGGGGGGGGGGGGGGGGGGGGGGGGGGGGGGGGGGGGGGGGGGGGGGGGGGGGGGGGGGGGGGGGCGTTACTCCGTTCTTTATGAACTTAATACTCTAGATGCATGCTGGATAGCAGTCGATGTGTGGAGTAATAGTAGTAGATGCAGAATCGTTTCGGTCTACTTGTCTTGGACATGATGCCTATATACATGATCATTGCCTTGGATATCGTCATGATTAATTCCTTTTCTATCAATTGCCCAATAGTAATTTGTTTACCCACCGAATGCTATTTTCAAGAGAGAAGCCTCTAGTGAAAACTATGGAGCCCGGGTCTACCTTTATCATATATTGAAAATCCCAAAAATACCTTGCTGCAATTTTACTTTATTTATTTTATTTTGTATTTTTGTTCGATCTATCTATCTATCACCATACAATTTAATCTTGTAATTAACCGCCAAGGGATTGACAACCCCTTGTTCGCGTTGGGTGCGAGGATTTGTTGTTTTGTGTGCAGGTGCTGCTAATGAGTTGTTGCGTGATTCTCCTATTGGATTGATAACCTTGGTTTCATAACTGAGGGAAATACTTATCTTTACTGTACTGCATCATCCCCTCCTCTTCGGGGAAATCCCAACGCAGCTCATAGGTAGCAGGAAGAAATTCTGGCGCCGTTGCCGGGGAGACATCATCAACATCTATCAAGTACCTATGCATAAAATTTCATCTCCTTGCATTTATTTTATTTGCCTTTGCCTCTCGTTTTCATCTCCCCCACATCTATTTTTTTTACAAAAGTACAAAAATATTTTTCGTTTGCCCTTTTGCGTGTTTTCTTGCTTGAAGTTGCTATCATGGCTGATTTTGGTATGGAAAAAAGTGAGGATGGTAAGACTCCAAAAATTGAAATTCCTACCAATCTAGATGCTAAAACTTTCATGATGGGACACGGGAATATTATAGGAAAAAGTGTTATCCAAGGATTCTTTAATTGCATCGGAACTTTGGCTTGTGATGACACTCCTATTCTTAAAAGAACCAAAAACTATGCTGAAGCTATCTCCGTGCTACTTGTAGCTTGCGTTGGTATTTTCCCCGAAGAGGAAGGGATGATGCAGCATAGTAGAGATAAGTATTTCCCTCAGTTATGAAACCAATGTTATCGAACCAGTAGGAGAATCACGCAACACCTCGTTAGCAGTACCTGCACACAAACAACACACCCTTGCACCCAACGCAAACGAGAGGTTGTCAATCTCTCAGCGGTAAATTGCAAGATTAAATTGTATGTGATAGATATATAGATCAAACAAAAATACAAAATAAAATAAATAAAGAAAAAGTGCAGCAAGTATTTTTAGGGTTTTAGTAAATGATAAAGTAGACCCGGAGGCCATAGTTTTCACTAGAGGCTTCTCTCGAGAAAATAGCATACGGTAGGTAAACAAATTACTGTTGGGCAATTGATAGAAAAGCAAATAATCATGACGATATACAAGGCAATGATCATGTATATAGGCATCACGTCCGAGACAAGTAGACCGACTCCTGCCTGCATCTACTACTATTACTCCACACATCGACCGTTATCCAGCATGCATCTAGTGTATTAAGTCCATAGAAGAACGGAGTAATGCCTTAAGCAAGATGACATGATGGAGACAAGATAAACTCACGTATGAATAAACCCCATCTTTTTACCCTTAATAGCAATGATACATTTGTGTCATGTCCCTTTCTATCACTGGGATTGAGCACCGCAAGATCAAACCCATTACAAAGCACCTCTCCCCATGGCAAGATAAATCAATCTAGTTGGCCAAACCAAATCAATAGATTGGAGAAGAAATACGAGGCTATAATAATCATTCATAAAAGAGTGTAGCAAAGACTCAAATAATATTCATGGATAATCTGATCATAAACTCACAATTCAGGGGGGGGGGGGGGGGGGGGGGGGGGGGGGGGGGGGGGGGGGGGGGGGGGGGGGGGGGGGGGGGGGGGGGGGGGGGGGGGGGGGGGGGGGGGGGGGGGGGGGGGGGGGGGGGGGGGGGGGGGGGGGGGGGGGGGGGGGGGGGGGGGGGGGGGGGGGGGGGGGGGGGGGGGGGGGGGGGGGGGGGGGGGGGGGGGGGGGGGGGGGGGGGGGGGGGGGGGGGGGGGGGGGGGGGGGGGGGGGGGGGGGGGGGGGGGGGGGGGGGGGGGGGGGGGGGGGGGGGGGGGGGGGGGGGGGGGGGGGGGGGGGGGGGGGGGGGGGGGGGGGGGGGGGGGGGGGGGGGGGGGGGGGGGGGGGGGGGGGGGGGGGGGGGGGGGGGGGGGGGGGGGGGGGGGGGGGGGGGGGGGGGGGGGGGGGGGGGGGGGGGGGGGGGGGGGGGGGGGGGGGGGGGGGGGGGGGGGGGGGGGGGGGGGGGGGGGGGGGGGGGGGGGGGGGGGGGGGGGGGGGGGGGGGGGGGGGGGGGGGGGGGGGGGGGGGGGGGGGGGGGGGGGGGGGGGGGGGGGGGGGGGGGGGGGGGGGGGGGGGGGGGGGGGGGGGGGGGGGGGGGGGGGGGGGGGGGGGGGGGGGGGGGGGGGGGGGGGGGGGGGGGGGGGGGGGGGGGGGGGGGGGGGGGGGGGGGGGGGGGGGGGGGGGGGGGGGGGGGGGGGGGGGGGGGGGGGGGGGGGGGGGGGGGGGGGGGGGGGGGGGGGGGGGGGGGGGGGGGGGGGGGGGGGGGGGGGGGGGGGGGGGGGGGGGGGGGGGGGGGGGGGGGGGGGGGGGGGGGGGGGGGGGGGGGGGGGGGGGGGGGGGGGGGGGGGGGGGGGGGGGGGGGGGGGGGGGGGGGGGGGGGGGGGGGGGGGGGGGGGGGGGGGGGGGGGGGGGGGGGGGGGGGGGGGGGGGGGGGGGGGGGGGGGGGGGGGGGGGGGGGGGGGGGGGGGGGGGGGGGGGGGGGGGGGGGGGGGGGGGGGGGGGGGGGGGGGGGGGGGGGGGGGGGGGGGGGGGGGGGGGGGGGGGGGGGGGGGGGGGGGGGGGGGGGGGGGGGGGGGGGGGGGGGGGGGGGGGGGGGGGGGGGGGGGGGGGGGGGGGGGGGGGGGGGGGGGGGGGGGGGGGGGGGGGGGGGGGGGGGGGGGGGGGGGGGGGGGGGGGGGGGGGGGGGGGGGGGGGGGGGGGGGGGGGGGGGGGGGGGGGGGGGGGGGGGGGGGGGGGGGGGGGGGGGGGGGGGGGGGGGGGGGGGGGGGGGGGGGGGGGGGGGGGGGGGGGGGGGGGGGGGGGGGGGGGGGGGGGGGGGGGGGGGGGGGGGGGGGGGGGGGGGGGGGGGGGGGGGGGGGGGGGGGGGGGGGGGGGGGGGGGGGGGGGGGGGGGGGGGGGGGGGGGGGGGGGGGGGGGGGGGGGGGGGGGGGGGGGGGGGGGGGGGGGGGGGGGGGGGGGGGGGGGGGGGGGGGGGGGGGGGGGGGGGGGGGGGGGGGGGGGGGGGGGGGGGGGGGGGGGGGGGGGGGGGGGGGGGGGGGGGGGGGGGGGGGGGGGGGGGGGGGGGGGGGGGGGGGGGGGGGGGGGGGGGGGGGGGGGGGGGGGGGGGGGGGGGGGGGGGGGGGGGGGGGGGGGGGGGGGGGGGGGGGGGGGGGGGGGGGGGGGGGGGGGGGGGGGGGGGGGGGGGGGGGGGGGGGGGGGGGGGGGGGGGGGGGGGGGGGGGGGGGGGGGGGGGGGGGGGGGGGGGGGGGGGGGGGGGGGGGGGGGGGGGGGGGGGGGGGGGGGGGGGGGGGGGGGGGGGGGGGGGGGGGGGGGGGGGGGGGGGGGGGGGGGGGGGGGGGGGGGGGGGGGGGGGGGGGGGGGGGGGGGGGGGGGGGGGGGGGGGGGGGGGGGGGGGGGGGGGGGGGGGGGGGGGGGGGGGGGGGGGGGGGGGGGGGGGGGGGGGGGGGGGGGGGGGGGGGGGGGGGGGGGGGGGGGGGGGGGGGGGGGGGGGGGGGGGGGGGGGGGGGGGGGGGGGGGGGGGGGGGGGGGGGGGGGGGGGGGGGGGGGGGGGGGGGGGGGGGGGGGGGGGGGGGGGGGGGGGGGGGGGGGGGGGGGGGGGGGGGGGGGGGGGGGGGGGGGGGGGGGGGGGGGGGGGGGGGGGGGGGGGGGGGGGGGGGGGGGGGGGGGGGGGGGGGGGGGGGGGGGGGGGGGGGGGGGGGGGGGGGGGGGGGGGGGGGGGGGGGGGGGGGGGGGGGGGGGGGGGGGGGGGGGGGGGGGGGGGGGGGGGGGGGGGGGGGGGGGGGGGGGGGGGGGGGGGGGGGGGGGGGGGGGGGGGGGGGGGGGGGGGGGGGGGGGGGGGGGGGGGGGGGGGGGGGGGGGGGGGGGGGGGGGGGGGGGGGGGGGGGGGGGGGGGGGGGGGGGGGGGGGGGGGGGGGGGGGGGGGGGGGGGGGGGGGGGGGGGGGGGGGGGGGGGGGGGGGGGGGGGGGGGGGGGGGGGGGGGGGGGGGGGGGGGGGGGGGGGGGGGGGGGGGGGGGGGGGGGGGGGGGGGGGGGGGGGGGGGGGGGGGGGGGGGGGGGGGGGGGGGGGGGGGGGGGGGGGGGGGGGGGGGGGGGGGGGGGGGGGGGGGGGGGGGGGGGGGGGGGGGGGGGGGGGGGGGGGGGGGGGGGGGGGGGGGGGGGGGGGGGGGGGGGGGGGGGGGGGGGGGGGGGGGGGGGGGGGGGGGGGGGGGGGGGGGGGGGGGGGGGGGGGGGGGGGGGGGGGGGGGGGGGGGGGGGGGGGGGGGGGGGGGGGGGGGGGGGGGGGGGGGGGGGGGGGGGGGGGGGGGGGGGGGGGGGGGGGGGGGGGGGGGGGGGGGGGGGGGGGGGGGGGGGGGGGGGGGGGGGGGGGGGGGGGGGGGGGGGGGGGGGGGGGGGGGGGGGGGGGGGGGGGGGGGGGGGGGGGGGGGGGGGGGGGGGGGGGGGGGGGGGGGGGGGGGGGGGGGGGGGGGGGGGGGGGGGGGGGGGGGGGGGGGGGGGGGGGGGGGGGGGGGGGGGGGGGGGGGGGGGGGGGGGGGGGGGGGGGGGGGGGGGGGGGGGGGGGGGGGGGGGGGGGGGGGGGGGGGGGGGGGGGGGGGGGGGGGGGGGGGGGGGGGGGGGGGGGGGGGGGGGGGGGGGGGGGGGGGGGGGGGGGGGGGGGGGGGGGGGGGGGGGGGGGGGGGGGGGGGGGGGGGGGGGGGGGGGGGGGGGGCAACCCCTTGTTTGCGTTGGGTGCAAGGATTTGTTGTTTGTGTGCAGGTACTGCTCACTGGGTGTTGTGTGATTCTCCTACTGGTTCGATAAACTTGGTTTCATAATCAAGGGAAATACTTATCTCTACTGTGCTGCATCATCCCTTCCTCTTCGGGGAAAATACCAACGCAAGGTACAAGTAGCAGGAAGAATTTCTGGCGCCGTTGCCAGGGAGACATCATCAACATTTATCAAGTACCTTTGCACAAACACTCATCTCCTTGCATTTATTTTATCTGCCATTTGCCTCTCATTTTCATCTCCCCCACTTCTAAAACATTTTTACAAAAATACAAAAATATTTTCCATTTGCCTTTTTTGCCTTTTTCTCGTTTGCTTGTTTGCTTGCTTGCCTTGTCATGATGACTAGTGTTACTATCCCTCCTTTGTCCCCGGATTTTAAAGTGCTTTACTTCAAAGAGAGAGAAGGAGAAAATCTTAAATATGCTTGGTATAGGTTGATGGAATCCTATCATGTTTGCTCTATAAAAGGGGATTTAAAAATTTTGCTTCACAATTTCTATATAGGCTTAACCTTGCATCATAGACAACTTTTGGATTTTGCCGCAAAAGGGAATTTTATCGAGTGTCAGGCCAATACCGCCTATCAAATAGTAGAAGGCATATTGGGTATTCCTCCACCACAAAAAGGGTTTGCTTTACTGAAGAGGGGGCTCAAATATTAGACAAATTGGGTGATGTGCAGAAAATTTGGTTGAGTTGCAAAAGTCTAACAAGCCTCTTAAAAATATTAATGGAAATCTCAATCGCACGAACACTTTGATTTCTTTATGCAATAAGCGATTGGATATTTTGGATCTTAAGATTGCCTCTTTTTCTGAGAATAATGGGACGTGTAAAGAACCTCCCGGGGTTGAGAACACTCCCACTAAGATCACTAAAACCAAAGATGACAATACTTGAAACTATGCTTGATGCCTAGCTAGGGGCATTAAACAATACCGCTTGTTGGGAGGCAACCCAAGGAATAAAATAAATTTTTGTTATAAGTTTCTGTTATGGTGTGTTTTTACTGTCATGCTACTGGTATGGTAGTGTTTTTGTGTTTTTAATTAGTGTTTGTGCCAAGTAGAAACTTTGGGATGATTTGGAAGATAGTATAATTGATGCTGTTAGAAAACAGAAAGTTTTGCATCCAGTTCTGGAATTTTGTTTCTGTACTGTTAGGTCAAAACCTTCTGAATTTTTTTCACATTATTGATATATGAATTTCCCATGTTGTCCTAATTTTTCAGAATTTTTAGAGTTACAAAAGTATGACCATAATTCAGATATCTACAAACTGTTCTGTTTTTGATGCACTACTTGCTTGTTTTGATGAATCTATGGAATCTTGGATGTTTTTACAATCATTTATAGCAATTATCTTTCATTTTTTGGAGGGGGGGGGGGGGGGGGGGGGGGGGGGGGGGGGGGGGGGGGGGGGGGGGGGGGGGGGGGGGGGGGGGGGGGGGGGGGGGGGGGGGGGGGGGGGGGGGGGGGGGGGGGGGGGGGGGGGGGGGGGGGGGGGGGGGGGGGGGGGGGGGGGGGGGGGGGGGGGGGGGGGGGGGGGGGGGGGGGGGGGGGGGGGGGGGGGGGGGGGGGGGGGGGGGGGGGGGGGGGGGGGGGGGGGGGGGGGGGGGGGGGGGGGGGGGGGGGGGGGGGGGGGGGGGGGGGGGGGGGGGGGGGGGGGGGGGGGGGGGGGGGGGGGGGGGGGGGGGGGGGGGGGGGGGGGGGGGGGGGGGGGGGGGGGGGGGGGGGGGGGGGGGGGGGGGGGGGGGGGGGGGGGGGGGGGGGGGGGGGGGGGGGGGGGGGGGGGGGGGGGGGGGGGGGGGGGGGGGGGGGGGGGGGGGGGGGGGGGGGGGGGGGGGGGGGGGGGGGGGGGGGGGGGGGGGGGGGGGGGGGGGGGGGGGGGGGGGGGGGGGGGGGGGGGGGGGGGGGGGGGGGGGGGGGGGGGGGGGGGGGGGGGGGGGGGGGGGGGGGGGGGGGGGGGGGGGGGGGGGGGGGGGGGGGGGGGGGGGGGGGGGGGGGGGGGGGGGGGGGGGGGGGGGGGGGGGGGGGGGGGGGGGGGGGGGGGGGGGGGGGGGGGGGGGGGGGGGGGGGGGGGGGGGGGGGGGGGGGGGGGGGGGGGGGGGGGGGGGGGGGGGGGGGGGGGGGGGGGGGGGGGGGGGGGGGGGGGGGGGGGGGGGGGGGGGGGGGGGGGGGGGGGGGGGGGGGGGGGGGGGGGGGGGGGGGGGGGGGGGGGGGGGGGGGGGGGGGGGGGGGGGGGGGGGGGGGGGGGGGGGGGGGGGGGGGGGGGGGGGGGGGGGGGGGGGGGGGGGGGGGGGGGGGGGGGGGGGGGGGGGGGGGGGGGGGGGGGGGGGGGGGGGGGGGGGGGGGGGGGGGGGGGGGGGGGGGGGGGGGGGGGGGGGGGGGGGGGGGGGGGGGGGGGGGGGGGGGGGGGGGGGGGGGGGGGGGGGGGGGGGGGGGGGGGGGGGGGGGGGGGGGGGGGGGGGGGGGGGGGGGGGGGGGGGGGGGGGGGGGGGGGGGGGGGGGGGGGGGGGGGGGGGGGGGGGGGGGGGGGGGGGGGGGGGGGGGGGGGGGGGGGGGGGGGGGGGGGGGGGGGGGGGGGGGGGGGGGGGGGGGGGGGGGGGGGGGGGGGGGGGGGGGGGGGGGGGGGGGGGGGGGGGGGGGGGGGGGGGGGGGGGGGGGGGGGGGGGGGGGGGGGGGGGGGGGGGGGGGGGGGGGGGGGGGGGGGGGGGGGGGGGGGGGGGGGGGGGGGGGGGGGGGGGGGGGGGGGGGGGGGGGGGGGGGGGGGGGGGGGGGGGGGGGGGGGGGGGGGGGGGGGGGGGGGGGGGGGGGGGGGGGGGGGGGGGGGGGGGGGGGGGGGGGGGGGGGGGGGGGGGGGGGGGGGGGGGGGGGGGGGGGGGGGGGGGGGGGGGGGGGGGGGGGGGGGGGGGGGGGGGGGGGGGGGGGGGGGGGGGGGGGGGGGGGGGGGGGGGGGGGGGGGGGGGGGGGGGGGGGGGGGGGGGGGGGGGGGGGGGGGGGGGGGGGGGGGGGGGGGGGGGGGGGGGGGGGGGGGGGGGGGGGGGGGGGGGGGGGGGGGGGGGGGGGGGGGGGGGGGGGGGGGGGGGGGGGGGGGGGGGGGGGGGGGGGGGGGGGGGGGGGGGGGGGGGGGGGGGGGGGGGGGGGGGGGGGGGGGGGGGGGGGGGGGGGGGGGGGGGGGGGGGGGGGGGGGGGGGGGGGGGGGGGGGGGGGGGGGGGGGGGGGGGGGGGGGGGGGGGGGGGGGGGGGGGGGGGGGGGGGGGGGGGGGGGGGGGGGGGGGGGGGGGGGGGGGGGGGGGGGGGGGGGGGGGGGGGGGGGGGGGGGGGGGGGGGGGGGGGGGGGGGGGGGGGGGGGGGGGGGGGGGGGGGGGGGGGGGGGGGGGGGGGGGGGGGGGGGGGGGGGGGGGGGGGGGGGGGGGGGGGGGGGGGGGGGGGGGGGGGGGGGGGGGGGGGGGGGGGGGGGGGGGGGGGGGGGGGGGGGGGGGGGGGGGGGGGGGGGGGGGGGGGGGGGGGGGGGGGGGGGGGGGGGGGGGGGGGGGGGGGGGGGGGGGGGGGGGGGGGGGGGGGGGGGGGGGGGGGGGGGGGGGGGGGGGGGGGGGGGGGGGGGGGGGGGGGGGGGGGGGGGGGGGGGGGGGGGGGGGGGGGGGGGGGGGGGGGGGGGGGGGGGGGGGGGGGGGGGGGGGGGGGGGGGGGGGGGGGGGGGGGGGGGGGGGGGGGGGGGGGGGGGGGGGGGGGGGGGGGGGGGGGGGGGGGGGGGGGGGGGGGGGGGGGGGGGGGGGGGGGGGGGGGGGGGGGGGGGGGGGGGGGGGGGGGGGGGGGGGGGGGGGGGGGGGGGGGGGGGGGGGGGGGGGGGGGGGGGGGGGGGGGGGGGGGGGGGGGGGGGGGGGGGGGGGGGGGGGGGGGGGGGGGGGGGGGGGGGGGGGGGGGGGGGGGGGGGGGGGGGGGGGGGGGGGGGGGGGGGGGGGGGGGGGGGGGGGGGGGGGGGGGGGGGGGGGGGGGGGGGGGGGGGGGGGGGGGGGGGGGGGGGGGGGGGGGGGGGGGGGGGGGGGGGGGGGGGGGGGGGGGGGGGGGGGGGGGGGGGGGGGGGGGGGGGGGGGGGGGGGGGGGGGGGGGGGGGGGGGGGGGGGGGGGGGGGGGGGGGGGGGGGGGGGGGGGGGGGGGGGGGGGGGGCATTACTGAACCCGAGCGATCGATCGATGGCTGTTAACTGAACCCGATCGAGTGATTCCTTCGCTACAGCTGCTAACTGAAGCCGATCGATGCTGCCTCTGGATGAATAGTGAGCGTTGTTGGGGGGTTTGGATGAACAGTTCCCGGTGGGGGTGGATTAACAGGACCCCGTGGTGTTGCCTCTGGATGAACAGGACCCCGATCGATCGAGCCGGTTGGGGCTGGATGAACAGGACTCCGTGGAGGGCTGGATGAACAGGACCACCCCGTGGAGGGCTGGATGAACAGTAGATGGTGGAGGGCTGGATGAACAGTAGCCCGTGGAGGGGTGGTTGAACAGGAGCCCGTGGAGAGGGCTGGTTGAATAGTAGCCGGTGGAGCAGCGCGCAGTGGAGGCTGGATGAACAGGAGCCCGTGGATGAACAGTCGCGGGTGGAGGCTGGAGGAGGTCGACGGTGGATGAACAGTAGCCCGTGGAGGCTGGAGGGGGTCGACGATGGAGATGAACAGTATCCCCGTGGAGTCCCGTTTTGCGGTACGCCACACCCCTCCCGATGAACAGGACCCCCATTTCGACCGTAG